>QVTF01021113.1:0-22566 GCA_003573665.1 Oxygymnocypris stewartii
TGTGTTCTGTATATACAAACACACTGCAGTTAGAAAGAGAAGTACATTTACAGTTGTTGTTTTTTTTAACTTGAATTCTATGTATCTATGTATGTAATATCTGTATGTTTGGATAAATCATGTATCAAAACAAATCATGTAATTTTACAATCTGTTCAAGTAACATTTTTGCAAACAAATATGTACAAATAATTATTTTTAATAATATCATATAATAATATATTTTCTAAATAAAATTATTTATTTTATTTTATTTTACACACTATTTATTTTCCTTTAATGATAAAGGCTAAATAATTGTCTTAAAATGTAATAAATTCTAATAGAAAAACTGAGGAGTCATTTCTAAAAGGTCCATACATTACCGTCACACATTTTATTTCCTTTGTGAGGCCAGAAAGGTCAAAGGTTTTATAATGATTCAAATTTTGCAAGTCCTTCTGCAATTGGACATCAATATTTCATTACATTCTTTTCTCACAGCTTAGATAATTCCCCAAAAGCTTCAGTTAATGAGCTTGAAAACAGTCAGCAAAATTAAAAAGTGAAAAGCACAAAGAATATGTAAGTGGTAAATGTAAAGACAACGATCTCTTCCAAGGGCTAATAAAGAAGCGCTTGTTTGTGCTGTTGCAAATGAGCAGAATCCTAATACTGTCGCTTGTAATGCTGTTTTTACTCAGTACCCAGGAAGAAAATGTCCTGTCATTGACACTGTCCTTTCCACCTCTGTAACCTTCCATTTGCGGTTTATGTCGCTGGTTATTACTGCACTACAGCTGCGCCAAAAGATTAATAATACAGCAAATCTAGAATGTGGCTGCATTGCAACTGTTGTCCTTCAGAAGGAGGATCGCTCCCCTGTGCCTCAAACAGTGAAAAATCGAGTATGACACAAACGTAATTGCATGGGAAGTAATCAATTAGACACACAATTGGAAGTGACCCGGGGTCTGGAAGCCTGCGGAGCGAGAAAGATGGAAATGAGTGTTGTGCAAGCACCAACAAAAGTAATTTTCTTTTTTTTCCTCTCGGGTCCCTTTACACAGACTGCGCAGAGCCGAAAAAGAACCAAAACGGGTAAAGAGAGAGAGCACGAGACAGACGTGTCTGAGGCAGTCTGAGGCTGATCTCGCTTTTTTCTTGCTCTATGTCTTTCATCTCCAATGTGCTATTCCATAACGCTTTCATGAGACGCTGAGCAGGGCTCAATGAGGTTAATGCACGATCATTGAGATTTTCTCCTTGAACAGGTGCAGGTATATTGGAGAGCAAAAATAAAGGGCCAGTCTTGTGTATGTGTATGTACAGTATGTGTACAAAAAGTAATTTATTTCATATGAAATATATACTGTAAACTAATAGCAAATTGTTACAGGTGCCAACATACATATCATCCAAACAACCAACCATACATATGTGAAAGACATAAACCAGGTATTTTCAAAACTTAAAGCCAGCATTCAACATTTGTCATGACAAACTGTTCTAATTAAACATTACAATTATATAAATGTCTTTAGTTTTCAGTTCATTTTATTTTTCATATACTGTTTGCTCAAGTCAAATTCTAATTCTGTTACTGGACTGGAATTCAAACACCATTCATATTTTTATAGGTGGCTTTTCAAACATATCTATCCATCCATCCAAAAATCCAACTGTCTGTAAGGCCTATGTAAGAACTTTGGGGCTTTGTACATTTATTTCAAAATTTTAAAACGAGGCTTTATAAAGACAACACTCAAAGTTTATCATGACAAACTTTTCTGTTCTTGTTAATTTCAATAGTCTGAATTTCATTGGATTTCAATTAGTAATTCCAACTTCCTTTCATTTGCATTAGAATTGTTATTCCACATCCAGTTTACTCCCTGGATTCAAATTCTATTACTGAAATGAATTCGAGCGGCATTTTCAATTGTACCTTCGCAGGGAGTTTGATTGATTCACTGACCAATCATAACACTGAATTTGCGCTTTTTGTCTGACAAACAAACCAGACTGTAGAGTAGAACTTCGGTGGACATGGACTGAAAATTATGTATTGATATATTTTTGTAGTTAAGAGAACATACACTCTGATGTTCATTTCATGTTATTTCATGCTATAAACTAGTCGAGGAAGAGATAATCAGGTCACATGCCGCTTGAACTGAAGCACTACAGCGATTTCACGACACACGGAAGAGCCACAAAATGGTATTTATTGCTTGAAATGTATTAAGTTTCGTGATGTATTCAAGATGTCAGGTGTGAAAGCCGCATGGTTTTTCAGACATATCAAAAGTAGGGGGGTCTTTGCAAAGGGTCAATTCCATTTTGAATAGTACACACCCACTACTTTATATGCTCTGTGCATTATCTGAAACAAACGGTGGAGGAAATATCAAGTGAATCATCAAGGAACAGCAATAATAAGTAGTAGGAGGTGGACAAAACCACAAAACACAAGCGAGCTTCAAGAGTCATGTCTATAAGATACAGTGACAACATACAATGTCAGTATGTAAAGATTTAAATATTAGACCTCTATAAACACTTTGATTATGTATACTTGCACATCTGCGTTGTTTGATTGATCCTTTTAAATATCTCTATCAATTGAAGCATATTCCCTTGGTGTACACAATGCATAAAAATACACTTTGCAAATACCACTGTGACTATTCAAGTCATGTGGTGATTCTAGCATATGAATACGACAGTGTAGAACAAAAAAGTGGTTAAGAGCAAAGTTTTTTTTTTTTTTTGAAGTGAACAAAAGGCCATGAACCACACAAAAAAACAATTACATGATACAAAAGCTTCTGATCAAGTTAAAGATGACAGAACAATCCATAAGAACCCAGATAAGAATGACTAGCGTACAGTGCAAAACCTTGAGACATCGCAGACACAAACCTTGACAAAAACAAAGTCCTCTTTCAAGACAATTTGTTCTAAAAGGCAGGAAAATAAATAGCTTGCATGAAGGACAGGAAGTTGAAACCCATTTTCCACAGCTGAAAATAAGAATACAGAGCAGTGAAACAACGACAATGCTGTGTGTAAGAGGCAATCAGAGATTCATGATAATATAAAATGATATGTCTAATCAAAGGATGAATTGTGTATTACAGCTCAAATAATCATAAAACAGTTCCTAAGAAGCTTGGAAAACAGGAGGGAGAGGAAAGTAAAGTAAGTAAATGCTTGGGCGCACCCTTCCATTACAAGAATTCACTTTTGGAATCATACAGTCATATTAAAATGGAAATCTGATAGCCTGTATATAAAATAAATGATAAAAACAAATGAATCAAACTGATAAAAAAACAAATTAAGAAATGAACCAACAAACAGATCAATAAAATAATGAACGCAAACCACACACAATTGATATTGATCATTTTCTGTTTGGATTCTGGGTAGAGAAGAAAATAACGTGATCAAAAGCTGCCATCAAGGACAAACAAGAAAGAGAGAGAAAGAAAAGGACACAGAACTAAAGAAACTCTAAAAGACAGAGAACAACACAAGGAAAGAAACTGTGTTAAATTTACAAACTCGTGTGTTCTTAGGCAGTTATTATTGTGAGGTAATTACTATCCAAGAAGCATTTGTGGTCGTCTTTAAAAAAAAAACAATGAGGAGTTGGACAAATGTTGAGTAAAAATTTTTTGTCAAGGCATATAAAAAAATCGAATTCTTCTGAAAATGACAAAAGAATGACACTTTGAAATGTCAAAGAAAGGATGCGAAGTTTAACCTTTGTCTCTGCGGTGGGACAAGGTATAATTATTACAAATCACCTGCCTCTCAAGGCCTTTGAGACACGAAGACACAGCAGCAGTTGATAATATTTTCCATAAAGCCTGTATGCACAACACATTACAATGGACATTTCTAACCCATTATGTCTTTTCATAATTAATTAAAAGCTACAATAAAATTCATGATAATATTGCAGTATTCATTCTTTGTTACATTAAAAGGGTAAAAATAAAGATAAATATTATAAATGTATACTATTAACTGCTGCAATTATTTATGAGCGGGCTCTGGAGCGGACTCTGTGGGCTCCCGGAACGGAGCGGGCTCTGGAGCGGACTCTGTGGGCTAACAGAACGGAGCGGGCTCTGGAGCGGACTCTGTGGGCTAACAGAACGGAGCAGGCTCTAGATTCCTCTGGAGCCCAGTATGGCATCATGGACTTAAAGGGGTCGGCCAGGCCTCCCCAGAACATGACCATGAGGCAAATCTTCTCTGTAGCCGACTGACTAGCCATTCACACGAAATCCTCGGTGTAATCCTCGATACTGCGGTCTCCCTGCCGGATATCGAGGAACTTCCCTGTTGGACCCATGTTGGCTGGTTTCATTTTGTCACGGGGCGGTGAGAGAAACCACCGTAAACAGAAGTCTGGGTCCAACAGCAGGTAAAAGGCTTTAATAAACAATAAACATGCCAACAAGGCAAAAAAACTAAACAAGTTAAGGAAGGGGATACATAAAACAGCAACAAGTGTATGTATCCCTAGAGTAACAACAACCACGAAGACCAACACATAACATATGCAATAGCATACACACACAATTAAACCAGACAGAGTGGTGGGAGTGAGTGGTACAAGTAGTCCGTGATGATGGGGAACAGCTGGGAGTGTGATGAGTGGCAGGTGTGTGGAGTTAAGGGACATGAGTCCAGGAGGAAGGGAGATGGCGACCTCTGCTGGTGAGAGGGACGAATGCCAGGCCTGGACTCATGACAATTTTGTTGGGGCACCATTGTTATCTAGCACTACCTTAATCCTCCTGGGCATGGAATTCACCAGAGCTGCACAGGTTGTTGTTGGCATCCTCTTCCACTCCTCCATAATGACATCACGGAGCTGCTGGATGTTAGACACATGGTCCTTCTCCACCTTCCGCTTGAGGATGCCCCACATTTGCTCAATAGGGTTCAAGGTCTGGAGACATACTTGGCCACTCCATCATCTTCACCTTCAGCAGCAAGGCAGTTGTCATCTTGGTGGTGTGTGTCACAGTTACCGGCTTGTGTGCCTTAGATGGCAACCAGAGGTCACTGTGTCTGTGAGCACATGGCTTGTTGTGTTTGTGTTGTGCCGTGTGCTTTCTCCTGTCTATTGTCTGTCCCCTCCCATCTTGTTACCAAATTATTGTTTCAGTGGCTCCACCTGTGTCTCCCTTGTTACCCTTGTTTGTCTCCCTATTTAGCCTACTGGTGTCTGTAGTCCTGTGCTGATCCGTTGACTTTCGTCCAGTGTGTGTGATGTTTGACTGTGTAACAGTCCTCTGCCAGCCTGACTGTTTTTCCCCTTCGGGGAGGTTTTTGTTAATTTTTTATTCATTTTATTATAAAACAATACATTCTTCCTGCACTTGAGTCCTCGCCTCATCTCTCCTCACATACCGTGACAGAACGGATAAGCCACAATGAGACACAGCGGAAGAAGGGCTTGCACAATCCACCTGGCTCCACTTTCTCTAGCCCACTCTACCAGCGCATGCTCCAGCTCAATGCCTTGAGCTCCCTCAGTCAACAAGGGACTGATCTAAGGGAGTTTGCCCTGGTGTTTAGGAATGCTGCAGAGGGGCTGGGCTACAATGACTCCGCTCTAAAGGACTTGTTCAACTATGCCCTTGATGAGCCCATCAGTCACTGGAGGGTGTTGGGCTGCGAACAGGCATATTTTGAGGGGTTTGTTGAGTACCTCGTCTGCAGTGGAGGTCAGAAACATTCTCAAAGGATGGCCTCCACACCAGAGTCTTCAGCCTTCCTAGATACAACTTTGGTTGCTGGGCACCATCTGTGTCAAACAAGTTTACTTTAGACCAGTGGTTCTCAACCCCCGACCCGCGGGCTGCATGCGGCCTATCCCAAATCTAAATGCGGCCCTCCATGCTGAACATAATAAAAAAAAACTTTCAGTTTTACAATTCATTTTAGTTTTTACATTAATTAAAAAATGTACTAAACATGTATAACCTATGATGTTTTTGTTATGTAAAATAATTTTTTATGTCATATATCATTTTCAGACATGAGCAGACCTATGTACACACGTAATTAATGTTACGCATTTAACGAACACTTACAAGCGCACACTTTGACAGAATTAAATTCAAATAGTAATCAGCAGCCATTAGTTCAGTAAAATTGAGCATCAGAATAGACACATTTGTTAAGGGAGTAAACGAAATGTGGAAAATGCCAGCGAAGGAATGAATTCGTCACAGTGACCAGCCACAGGCTTTTTTTGTGAGCCAGCTTCAGAAGAGGCTTCCTTCTGGAATGATGGCCATTCAAACTGACTTGTTGCTGTGTGTGGCGTATGGTTTGAGTACTGACAAGCTGACCTTTGATCTGTTTTTTTAAAGCCAGCTTCTGCACCTGATAAACAGCGCAAGGACTCAACATCTTTGATTGACCCTTGCGAGGCCTGTTCCGAGTGAAACCCATCTTGGAAAACCTCTGTATGACCCTGACCACAGTACTTTCAGGGTGTTACCGAATTTCTTATAGCCTAACCCATCTTTGTGGAGAGCAACGGTTATAATTCTCAAACCCTCAGAGATTTCTTTGCCACGAGGTGCCACGTTGAACATCCAGTGGTCAGTATGAGAGAATTGTACTCAAAGAACCAAATTTGAACTGCTCTAAAACAAAATACACACATTTGTATGATCCTGTCAAGCAGGCAAAAACATGAACATGTTGAAAAGGACATGTGGCTTTGCATGGCTAAACGATGTATAGCTGTTATGGCTTTTTTGACAATAATGGCTGTATGTCGAATTATTTTCAGAGGACAGTAAATATTGAATGCTATACAAGTAACGCATTGACTGTTCTAAAATATATCCAAGTTTAATTTCTATAGGATTGTCCCTTGAAAATATATACTAAATTGACTGCCGAAATGTGAGGGGTGTACTCACTTTTGTGAGATACTGTATACAGGTGCTGGTCATATAATTAGAATATCATCAAAAAGTTGATTTATTTCACTAATTCCATTCAAAAAGTGAAACTTGTATAATGTATACATTCATTCCACACAGACTGATATATTTCAAGTGTTTATTTCTTTTAATTTTGATGATTATAACTGACAACTAATGAAAACCCCAAATTCAGTATCTCAGAAAATGTGAATATTGTGAAAAGGTTCAATATTGAAGACATGTATACATTATACAAGTTTCACTTTTTTTCACTTGTAGAATGTATACATTATACAAGTTTCACTTTTTGAATGGAATTAGTGAAATAAATCAACTTTTTGATGATATTCTAATATGACCAGCACCTGTATATATATATATATATAAGATGTATTATATAATAAAATTCATTATTAAAGTATAAATAATACTTTTACACTTTACTACTTATCAAACATCTACACTATTTTTTTGTGCAAATATTTAATAAATCAATAGCAGAGTCAGTAGGTATTAAAGAGTGTAAAATAATAAATTTTTCATTATTATATAGTGGTTGGACAAAATTATTAGAACACTATTGTCACTAGCTACAAAAATGGGTTTAAGACAGTTATTTGTATATTTTGCTGTAGTCTGTTAGTAGTAAATATCAGTATACATTTCAATTTTTCCATTAATTGTAATAATTCAGTTAGATTTTTGTTTTCACAAGGATTCTGACAGCAGCCAGTGCTCCACACAGAGATCTGATCTCAGCATCGTCAAGTCTGTCTGGAATGACATGAAGACACAAAACAAACCGAGACAGACTAAATCCAGAAGAACTGTGTCAACGGCTCCAAGACGCTTCTATCAATCAATTAATCAATCTATAAATAAAAAAGTTTATTTATTTATTAAGTTTATTTTATTTAGACATTTTTAATTTCTCGTTTAAAATATTAACATAAACACCAAATATGTATATATCTTGACAAGAGATATTGACATATATATTAATATATTAAAGTATTTCCAAATTTTTTACTAATAGTATTTGATTTCATTATATATATACATTATGCAGTATATAGTCTTCTATATACTAAGTGTTACCAAGCAGACAGTGAAAACAAGGAAAAAGGAACATGTCCGGATGTACCAGTGAGTTTGATAGTGGACAAATCACATCATATTGTGGAGACCAGACATAAAATATATAAAGATGAGAAAAGACAAAAGAAAATACATAAAATATATACAGACAAAAGCTAGTAAAAAGAAATGGAAAAAATAAACAACTATTTCATGCATAAAATCCTTCATCAACAACATTTAAATGTTTCAAATGCTTTTCAAGGCAAACTGAATGTAGTGCTGTTCCTTTTCACATTCAAATGAATAGCTCAAATAGCTCACTCCATCGACTTAATAACCCAGCAGGGAGGACGCTTGAAAGCCAGCCACAAGGGAAGCCCTGCGACTGGAGCCCAAGCACCACAACCCTGTGTCTCACGCACACCACCTCTCCAAAAATCAATAGAGCTATATCGGAATATACCAGCGACAAATTGATTTTATCCAGGGCAATGTCTACCCCCGAGGATATTAGCTGTGGCAGCAATGTCGACAAGCCGGTTTGATCAGATTCGGGATTAGATCCAGAGCACTTAATAGCCATTATTCTCTTAGATATAATTTCTGAATGGTATTGATCACTTTACACATCTCTGGAGAACTGCTATGAGAGGAATGACATGATAATGTGACAGGGGATCAAAAGGCTCGTAATGTGTAGGTCTGACAAGTTGATAGTCCTCGACAGATAGCGAGAGAGATGTTGCTGGGCTCTGTTCCAGCTTTGATCTGTCTCAGGGTTACAGAGAGCTGACTGAGTTCAACATTTAGAAAACCAGTGTTGAGAGTAAGTTCCTAAAATAGCTACGAACTAACTTAGCTGTTGCTTAAAAGTGTAATCTTTCAATAACACCAAGTAGTGTCGAAATATGATAAAACGTTACATTTATTTACATTTACATTTAGTCATTTAGTAGATGCTTTTATCCAAAGCTACTTACAATTTATCTATTTATAGAGTCCTGCAACAGAGCGAGCTATGAAATAATCAAACACACTCACATTCTATTAAATGATCTGATTCATTTAGTGAGTTAGTTCACTTTAAGGATTAATCAATTTAGAGTTTATGATTTTGGGGTGAACTAACCCTTTATATGGAACTCGAAAGCTTCCTCAACAATGAGATGCATTGCACTTTCTTCAAGCCCCTCAAATACTCCTCAATGAAAGCTAGAGAACGATACAGTTAAAGGTAAGGGGGCGGAAACATCAGATTTCATAAAGAAAATTGGACGAACAAGAAAATAATGAATGTAGGCAAAGAAAGAGATGGATGAGACAGACAGAGTAAACGAGCAAGCAGAGCTTCTGTGTTGTCTCCTTCTGGCTTGGCTGGGATTTCAAACGTTGCTTGACTCCACTGCTGTTCCCAGTTAGTCTGCCGAAGACAGGAGATCACGCTCCTCTGGGAGAACCTCGTCTCCTGGACATTTCTAAACACTGTCATCTTCCAAGAATACTGCACGAAATGCAGTACAGTTAGGGTCTTAATGATGTCAGCATTACAATGTGGCAATTTGGGTTATGTACGCTGCATCGAGGGTACTCTAGAAGAGGGACTGGGTAAGTGGAACAATGCACGCAGCTTAAATTATTTACCCATTCTGCTATGCCACGTCTCTCTCTCTGCTCTATTTCCTTTGCCTAGTCAAAGCAAGTGAATTAAATGTTTTGTGGACCAGAAACATTGGTCCATAAGAGTGAGACAGTGTTCCTGAACCATTTATGCATGCTGAGTTTAGCTATCTTACCAGATTTCACATCATAACCAGCCCCTTTTCAGTGATACAAACTAAATGAAACTAAAGCGATTGCAATGCAATGCAAAAAAAAACAAAAAAACAAAACACTGTAAGGCGTAGAAGTCCATTCTGTTTAAAATGTTGCTCTTTATTCATTCGTCTGCCACAAATTACAAAGAGATAGTACTTCCTCTAAATATATACCATTTAGCTAGTTACAAAGTTACTTATAGTTAGTAGAATGTCTAAAGTGGACTATCGAAATAAAGTGTAACCAATGTGACAGTAAAGACTTTGGCATTGTTAAAAATCTATTTTGAAATCAATGCTGTGCTTTTGTACTTTCTTTTCATCAAAGAATCCAGATTTTTTTTAAATACATTTCCACAAAAATATTAAGCACTACAACTGTTTTTAATTGCTGAAAAAAGTTAATCAAGAAGGTCATGGGTTTGATTCCATGTGATAACACAAACTGATAAAATGTATACTATAAACGCAACACTGCAAACCATTTTAGATATAAAAATGAATACATGAAAATGGTCTTGATCGTCTATATATTGGGCTGAAAAAGTGACTCTGCCCTCAATTCTGAGCCCAACAGCATCCTGGTTACTCACACTAAAGGCTGACTGGTAACTGCCACTGTTTTGATCTTACACAGTTCAGTTCTGTTACATTTCCACAGTTTTGCCAGAAACGGAAAGACAATGCTCACCACTTCCAGCAACTATTAAAATCTGTGTCGCAATGGAAATGTCTGGAGGAACAGCAAAGGAGAAACATACCACTTGTAATTTGTCAAATAAGACAAAAGAAGTGCATAGTAAATGTCAGGCCAATGCACTTATACTAGTTTTTTTAGCCAATCACAAGGAAGCAAAACTGTTGTGTAACAGCAATAATCAGGTATTGTGAGGAAGAAAGATTTCCAACTAGCCCTGGCAGTGAAGCAGAAAGTACAGAGACACTTACAAAAACATCAAAAACCCAACTGACAATCCTTATTCTGAATTATGCAACATGCATCTGTCAAATTAGACGTTAAACACTGTCATTTGTACGTAATGTTTGTTTACTACGTCAGACTCCACAGAGGTTTGCATTTGCTGTCTGTCTTAATGTCAGCCTCATATTTTTTTAAACCACATTGTGAGGCAAGCATTTAAATTTAGCTACTGATTAAAATCTCTGAATGAGTATATAATGCATGTATGACCTTGCAGTGAAATTAACAACATTTTAACACACTCTAACCGAACAATACTGAAGAATATTTAATAGGCAGCATGCAATAGGTATGGAACAAAGAGCAGGGCTGTTGAAAAGAGGTCCTTCACAGACAAACCGCACTAATTAGTGAACGAATGAAAAGGACGTTTACCCTCATGTTGTTATTTCTTGTCTAAAAGGAAAATACATCATGCTTTCGTCCTTTAAGAAGATTGAGGAATCCTATAGTGAAAAAGAGTTAACTTGTAAATTAATGGATATTTGTTCAGTTCTGCTATATGCCACTGTAAGACTTACATAAATACATGAAATCATGAAGATTTTTCTTTTTGAAAAATTTGCAAGGGTGCTATAACATATATATACACACACACTCACACACACACACGCACGCACGCACGCACGCACGCACGCACACACACACACACTGTATACATTATTTACGGTATTTAGAGAGTATTTGTACATAGAAAACTGTCATAACTGGCAAAATTCTGATCACATTTTTGGGAGAGACACATTCCCGAGTAGTCTTAAAGCAATTGCCACTGAAATATTCTTGAAATATTTTACAAAAAATTGCCTAAATAAAGCCAAACTTTACTGTGCTACAGCATACTTTACTGTCTTTTAACTGTACATACTTACATACTTTACTGTACTTTACTTGGAAACAGTATCCAATCAATGTTTAGCTCTTTCAGCCTTTGCTAGTTTATTAGCCTTTACCGCTCCTGCAAAACTGACAGATATAAGCTATAATAAAGACTTGGTTCATATGAGAGCAGTGCCATCATCAAGCTGGTCAAGCTTCAGCGTTCCCCACCAAACTTCTCACTAATTTTTATGGATCCAATTCCAGGTGCAGATATTTAGCTGTATTTCACTGCCAGCGTCGGCCCTCATACAGCCACCAGCTCAAACACCAGCTAAGGCATTTCTGATGGAAGTTGTGAGAAATCAATTTAGTACGATATCCATATTCATGAATACTCTCCCTATCTCTCCTGTAAGAGCGATCGGAGAGCACTCACCAACTTCACAAAGGCCTCGGCCAGTGAAATTTACTCTGTGTGCTTTATATTACAGGGACGCATTCTCAGCAGTTATTGATGTCGTGATGAGTGATTTCAGAAGGGATCGATGCATTCAAGTGTATTTCAAAGCAAACGATAAACCATCTTTAACAAAGATGTGATGATCAAAGCGATGCCATTTTTGCACAATAAAGTACATTCACAAAAATGAGCAAGACATGGACTAAGAAAGAAATGGACACAGAGATCATGTGACCTGTGGACTTGTAGGCTTGTACCTGTGAGGTTCTTGAGGCCAAGCTGACGGAGGCCGAAGTTGCCGTCTCTGCGGTAGTTGAGGAAGATGGCCAAGGCATAGCGGTCTTCATACAGTCTGGTGCCACGGATGATGCGCAGATTCTCCAGGGGCAGATACTCAAACTGATTCAGTGCTACAAGAACATAGCCGGTCACCTCACGAATGGACTGCAGACAGAATAAAGCACAAACATTAATCAACAAACATGAAAATGAATCAACTAGAGCTGCTAACAAAATTAAAAATTAAAATAAAAGATTTAGAGAAGAAAATAATATATGTAGCCAATTCCTGTCCACTAGATACCTCCAACTTCCACCACATTATGGACAAAATTTGGTATTCTAACCAAATAGTTGTTGCTGTATGTGTGTGTGTGCATCAATAAGAGCATGTGAGATTGGGAAAATAGTAAGTATTTTTGTTCTATTATTTTAAATAAAAGCGGAAGGGCCCGCTTGTAATTGTGCTACTTTTTTAAACAGTTTTTATAACCATTTAACAGTCAGAAAAAGCAACATAAAAATATTATGTATACCATTTTAAAAGAGAGAGCGAGAGGGTAAGTGAGTTGCGACAACTGAGTTTTTTTTCAGGAGAAAAACATTAAAATTAACCAATTTTAAACAAATTAGCCATTAGTCATGTAGCTACAATACACCAACCAATCACGATCTGACACAATATATTCAAATTTCATTGGACAATATGTGAAGTGGAGCGGTTATTTTGAAAGCGGTGGAAAATGACATGGGACAGACAAGCTTATTTATGGAGCGATCTAAATCGGCGGTTTGTCTAATTCTTTAATCAAATTACATCGCTGGGAAAATGTATGCTAAATGACGAAAAGCACTGCACAAAACCATGCAGCGCCAACAGTTGTAATAATAGCAATCAGTAGGCTATTCAATTAACTTATATTTATGTATGATAGGCCTTCACACCGTTTAATATTTGAGGAAACTATCATATTTAAGACCAAGTGCCACCTACAGGCCTGTTATGTGAGGTGTAGGCTGGCAAAATGGTGACGTGAAAGGACTTTATTATATTACCATTTTTGATAATTATGCAGCATTATGAAAGTGCCTTATGCTCATCAAGCCTGCATTTATTTGATCGAAAATACAGAAAAACTGTAGCCAAATATTGTGAAATATTATTATAATTTAAAATTATGTTTTTATATTGTAATATGCATTTATAGTATTTTAATAAAATATCATTTATTTATGTGATTCAAAGCAGAATTTTCAGCATCATTACTCCATTCTTCAATGCATGTTCAATGCATTATTATCAATGTTATATTCTATCGATTGTAAGATTGACTATCAATCTTATAGTCATATTGCCTCTTTTTTACATTTGAGCCCTTGCCCCTGAGGAACTCTCTGCACGCCCCTGCAATAATGTACAGTATTTGAAAAATAATGTGATTTTTTAACATTAAAACATGTCAACATATTCTGTTACACCAAATGCACAAAATCATGATTTTTAAAATAGCATCATATGACCCCTTGACTCCCAGAAATGTTTTACATGTCATTTATTATAAACAAAAATTATTATATATAATTATAATTGTCTTAATGATATTTATTGCTAATTTATCAGTAAGTGACGATTTTGTTCTCTTTGACTCATTGAATGGAAATGGTGCTTATTCTTAAATATTTTTCACACAAGTTTAATTCGCAGATTTGGAGGAAACACAGCTATTATGTTTATTGGTTCAGGTAGATGTACAGGGCCAGTTACCTCATCAAACTACTTGTTAAAAAGAGCCACTTCCCACAGGATTCTGCTCAAATGTGTTGGTGCCTCAATAACACAGGTGGAATCTAAAGTGTTCGTGATGTGGGCAGCAGTCTGGCCAGCAGTAGGACACAATGAGCCAGAGGGTATTTTCTCTTTCTCTGCCCTGTTCTTTTCTTTACTGTCTCACTCTCTACCCTCTACTAGACAGATAATGATCATGGGGATGACTCAAATCCATCCAACCACATCCGTGAGACCCTCGCCGTGACATACTGGTGCCATCACTGCGCCTGTCATTAAGCCAGACACAGTTTCATTCATTCTGACAGAGCGCCTCTTGCTGTGAATGATGACACTGAATGTGTGTGTGTGCGTGTGTGTGTGTGTGTGTGTTGGGGGGCAGAATTAGCCCTGAGGAAGCGCTAACATCGGAGAGTGCTCTCACTGACAGCCGTCAGTTAGCGTGAGCTTCATCTCGGGACCCATGCAGCGTGACAGGGCCGGTCCTGCCGCTGTCATCGTCCACCATGTCCGGCTAATGGGCAGAGACGTGAGTTCTATTTAGCAGCTGCGCTAGAAGGCCAGTCAGAGCCTCGGTCATTTATCTGGGCTAATGAACTGTGCTAATAGCTGCGGGGACATTGCAGGAAGCACTTCCTGTGCCTGTACGTGGAATATCACTGATGTGCGCTGAGAGGATTGTGTCAAGTGAGGTTACAGGACTTCCGACGAGAAGGTACGGAGAGCAGACCAGCTGGAAATAGCATCTACGCAGCAGCTATTTGCAGAATCAGTGTTGCTTCGGTAAACAAACACAGTGCGGACTGGAGAAGAGAGCACTTGTATCTTTTTTTTTTATTACACTGATACTACTTCATCAAGAGTGCAACACATTAACAGGTAATTTAGCAATTGTATGTTAGAAATAATTATCTTCTTGTTAAAACAAGTGTTGGGGAAGGGCTGGACGATAAATTCTATAACATCAAGATTGCAATAATATTACTGTTCAAAGTGATGATAAGCTCTGGACACATTTACTCAGTACATATTAATAAGTCATGTCGCTAATAAGTCTACATGTGAGTAGACTACACACATACTCAAGCACGCATGATGCTTGCGATGTCTTCAGCGTCTACCATCACAATACATGAGGATATAAACTTTATCACCAGAACTGTTATAAGAGTCACTTAATGAGATTTACACCATTCATTTTAAGAAAAACTGCCATCAAAGATAAACTGAAACATCTTCACAACAAACTGCAAAAATTATTGTTTGGTTTACTTGAAGAAATTATGACAAATATATTAAATGTACTTCTCAAAGTTATAATAATTCATACTTTTTAAGGAATATCACACAACCAAGATATTTTTCCCCATGTTTTAATTCATACTGCTGTGCGGAATCTTAAACTCTAACAAGCTTGTGAAAAAATATTTCCTTCCTTATTAATGGTAAACAAATAGTGTGATAAATATCAATATTTTTGTATATGGGAAAAAATATAGTGTTCATTGGGACCATGTTTTTGAGTTTAGAAATGAGAGCCACAGGGGAAGTGGAATAAAAACAAAGCAAGGTCTAGAGAATATATATATATTATTGAACTTCTTTTATTTTGAGTGCCTTGAAAATATACTGAGATATGTGAGTGAAATGGTCAAACGTTTCTTAGAGCATGTTTGCCAAGAAACACAATGGAAAAGCAGTGAATGCATTTTAAATGTTAACTTGTTCTGTGTCACAGCCTTGCTTTTAACAATCAGAAAGTATATAAAATCGGTATACAAAAATGTGCATTGTGAATTTCATAACAAACAAGGATCATAACGGTTGCACCAATTTTAATATTCTCTAATATCATTAACCCATTTGATACCATCCCATACAAATTATGCATCCCATAAACAAGAAAAAAGAGCAAATTTGGCTATGTGGTAAACTTTACCAGTGAGGAACTCACATTCTCTAATCCCATCATGGCATCTGAATTTGGATGAAAGCACGAACACTAGCCAAGCCTTTGACCTTGCTGTGGTCCCTCCATTTCCTCTTCCTCTCCTTACGGCCAACAAAAAGCCAATGCACTCGCCACATCCTGCCAACAACCCCCTTCAACCCCCTTCAACCCTGGCTACCGGGAACAAAACCATCCCAGTTACCTAGCAACCTCTGGAACCTGCTGCTGTCTAAAAGACATGAAAGAGAGGGAGAAAGTAGAGGGTGGTGAAAAAACAGCAACATCTCTGTTGTACTACTCCTAATTTAATTAAAGGATTACTTTGCAGAGATTTTCCACATTTGGCTTCCTGCATTCACTTTCCAGGACCATTTAATTCCTCTTTCTAAAACTAATTTGTTATTTTCAAGCCAGTGGATCGATACTTTCCTGAGTGGAAAAAAGAGTGGAGGAGAGGGAAAGGACGGGACCCTTTTTTCTTGCTGTTTTCTAAATAATGAAGCACATAAATAAAGGTAAACACCTTGTTGTGATTACAGGCGCAGTTTATAGCTAATGACGTGGCATCAATGGGGAGCTCTTTCCACCTGTTGTTAAACATAACATATCCAACCTGAGCAGCTATAGAGATCAATGGACACACGAAGCCATGCCTCATTCTGCTTCAACATCTAGGTACCTTCACCTCTAATGTGAAGGCAGAGTTAGTGATCTGGTGTCAGGAGCACCTCTAATGGTAACAAAAGGAAGACATGCCACTGCATCTTTGTTTGCAATGTCTGTGTTCATGTGTAAGATTAGAAATGTCAACATTTTGGGTTGGATTTCACTCAAGGCAATCAATCCTCTACAGAGTAAAAAAACAAACCCTAAAACTTTGGAAGCAATGCACATATACAGCTCTGATTTTAAAATTCAAAGCTAAAGTTTTGTTTTTTGGGGACTTTTATTTTGGTAAACATGTATAAAACATAGGAAAAAAAGTTAAATGTGTATGATTGGAATTCAGTATTAGATCTATAGTTCAAACTCTCCATCTTTATTTTTTCAGACAAAGCCTTGACTTTTTTTGTGCTACAAAAATAAATAGTTAAAAAAGTCAGATGTTATATGGAATACTATGTTTTTAAAATAACTTTCTCATGTACACCAAGGCTGTTGTACATATAATCACAAACACAGTAATAACAATAATACAGTAAAAACAAATAGCCTAATAATGTGGAAATAATATTACAATATTTACTATTTTAATATGTTTTATAATGTAATTTATTGAAGATAAATCTCTCTGAATTTTCAGTAGTCATTACTCCAGTCTCCAGCATCACATGATCCTTTAGAAATCATTCTGATTTGATGATTTGGAGCTTAAGAAACATTCCTTACTATTATCTATATTGAAAACAGACGTGCTACTTAATTTCTTTGAAAACATAATAGATTCATGTGATACAATGGACTATTATTTGATTAATAGAACAGAAAAGAACAATTGATTTGAAATATATATTTTTTATTATTATAATTTATAAGTCTTTTTACTGTCACTTTAGATTAATTTAATGCATCCTCACTGACAAATAATATTTTTAGTAAACAAAAAAGAAAAGAAAAAACACATAAACATATACATATATCTGCTGTACCTATAAACAGGCTACAGATGCCAAATATTATTTTAGAAGCCAATGAGAGAGAGTCTTATAAAGATGGTCTAATAGAGCACTTAAAGATACACCCAGCACTAGGAGCCATTTGGACCCCAGCGATGCTTGTTAAAGGAAACAGGCCTACAGTCCTGATAAAGCCAATCTATAAATAAATCTCATTCTCCTCCATGAGGTGTGAGGAAAGAGCAGGAGATATGGGAGCCCTGATGTTGGGTTTGGAAGCTCTGACGACAGTGGTCCACTTCAATCTCTCATGATAATTGCAGTAGAAGGGCATCTGAGCTTTGAAAGACAATAAGTGCTGGTGAAGAGTCTGTTATATGGACTAGAAAGTTATTTTAAGATACAGGAACATAGACCAGATCATCTGAAGTGAGCCTACCTTATGTTACCATTCAAATTACAGCATGGATTCTGGATGTTTGTTTATTATGGAAATACGGTCAGTTATAATATTTATCTCCATCAAATAAAGACATTCCTTGTTCCACAAAGAACCTTTCATAGCAAAAACATTTCTTTAAAGTGGAAAACATTCTTTGGATTATTAAAAAGTTATTCACACTTCTTCTTTGGGGAACCTAAAATAGTTATTCAGGAATTGCTCCCTTTTGGAACCTTTATTGTAATGAGTGTGAGGAATTAGTGAACGAGACACGATTCTGTGGTAAAATACCGTGTTCCCATGTCCTGTGTTTCCACGTGCTCCCAGTGTTTCCATGCCCTTTTTGTTCCTTCCTGTTCCTGTCTTCGTTATTAGTTCATTAGTATCCGTCTGTGTGTTTATTATGAGTTTATTTGTCCCCAGTCATGTTTCCCTAATTATCCCCAGTGTTTATAAGTCCTGTGATTTCCTGCCTCTGCGTCCGGTAGCAGTCGTGCAGTCGACTTTCCAGGGGCAGTCGTGGCCTAATAGATAGAGTGTCAGACTTGTAACCCGAGGTTGTGGGTTTGAATCTCGGCTCCGGCAGGAATTGTCCACAACTGAGGTGAGACCCTTAAGCAAGGCACCGAACCCCCAACTCTTCTTCGTCATATTTGTCTTACTCCCATGCTCCATGTTTCCCTGTGTTCGATACAATAAAGTATATTGTGTTTAATGATCTCCTCGCCTCCTCGTTCTCTACTCCTACGGATTGTGACAGAAGACCGGACCAAAACAGAAAGTGAGCGGTGCCTTTTTTCCCCCGTGTTTTGTTTTCAGTTTTTGAAAGTTTTTGGTTTTCGCCTTTTTTTATTGCGCCATGGAATCCACCGTTCGGTCCGCCGCCCTAACTCGCCTAGATCTCCCCTTTTTTACGAGTACGCAAGGGAATTCTGCAAACTTGCCATGGCGACGACGGAGGATGACTCCACCATAAATCAGCTGTTATGGCTCGGGGCCATCCCGTGGACCTCCCAGACACCACTCTGGGGAGTGTCCGGGCCCGGGCCCGAGCCAGAACCAGACCGACCGCCGTTCGCGGCTCCCGCAAGCCCCCCTCCATTCGCGGCCCATGCAAGCCCGCCGCCGTTCGCGACCAACGCAAGTCTGCCACCCGTGACCAACGCAAGCCTGCTGGCCGTTGCTGACTCAAGCCCAGTGCCAGCCCATCGAAAGCGCTATGCAGTGCCTGCGCCTCCAGAGCGCCCTCCAGTGCCGACCCCTCGAAAGCGATATGCAGTGCGTGCACCCCCAGAGTGCCCTCCAGTGCCGGCCCCTCGAAAGCGCTGTGCCGTGCCTGTGCCCCCTAAAGCGCCCACCCCCCTCCCCATTGGATGTTTTACGGCGTGAGACGTGCCTGTTGAGAGGGGGAGAGGGGGTAATGTCAGACCTGTGTCCCCATGTCCTGTGTCTCCACATGCTCCCAGTGTTTCCATGCCCTTACTTGGTCCTTCCTGTTTCTGTCTTCGTTATTAGTTCATTAGTCTCCGTCTGTGTGTTTATTATGAGTTTATATTTCCACAGCCGTGTTTCCCTAATTATCTAGTTTTCCCCAGTGTTTATAAGTCCTGTGATTCCCTGCCTCTGTGTCCGGTCTCAAACGTCATATTTGTCTTTCTCCTGTGCTCCATGTTTCCCTTTGTTCGATACAATAAAGGATACTATGTTTGATGAACTCCTCGCCTCCTTGTTCTCTACTCCTATGGATTGTGACATGCGCAAAAGTCACAATTGTTTAGTGAATCCACACTGGGCCTTCCATTCAAAACCAGTCAGAAAAACAGCAGTAAAAGAAAGAGATATGGACAGATTCACTAGATTTTCTGTCTTTTCTCAGCGGTAGAGTGTCAGGGTAGAGGAAGTGTGCTGCAAAAACAAAACCCCCTTTTCACTCCCCGAGACGTGCTCAGTGTGGAAATAAACTCCTGCAATCCTCAAACAAGAGTGGAATGAAGAGAGAAGCAGAGCTGGGATGGACAGAGAGACAAGGATGAGGCGAGCGGCAGGACTGCAGTCGAGTGGATCATAGTTGGTCCTCTGTATATTTTAATGCATAATTAATACTCCACCTGTTCCAGTTCAGAGAAGACAAGAGTGGCTGGAAACGAGCGAGGAGGAGGACATACAAGACAAAGAAAGATTGAGAGAGATATAAAAGAGGGAGTGTAAACATACAGCAACACCATGCCCCTGTGTATACCATTATGCTAATCAGTGCTCATTTACATACATATAGATCTTGTTGTGTCTTTTGGAAGGGTGGGCGGAGACATACATAAAGGTTCCGGGTTTGGATCACTGCGTGTCCCCATGTTAATGAATTCTACCCTTAGAAAATACAAGCACAGCGTCTCTCCGCTACATTTCTATATGAGTTTTGTAATGAGTACATATTTATCATTATGCAAATACTCAGTTTGATTATTATAATTAATTATTAGTAGAGTTGGTAGTCATTATTCATTAGCAAAGTTCTTTGACTCAACATTCAGGTGGCACTTTTATGAACACGGAACAAGCTGGTGTCCTGATACGTTTTAAACGCATTAAAGGAACCTTTCATTGCCTAAAAGAAAAAAAAAATTGGTATCTAAAACATTGTATGTGAAAGTCTGTTGATTCTGGAAATACGCTCAGTTATAATGTATAATTATAATTCCCTGGTACGAAAGGTTCTTTAAAAAAATACAATAAAAAATGTATTTAGATTACTAAAAAGTTTTTCTAATAAATATTAAGAACTGTAATTATATTTACTTTTTAGCAGCGTTGGTAGCCATTATTCATTAGCAAAGTTCTTTGACACAACATCCAGGTGGCACTTTCTATGAATACGGTACAGGCTGGCATCCTAATTAAAAGCAAAATAATTTTTAGTTATGTATTTATTTATTTATCTTGTAAGAAATGCTTGTTAAATTATTATTATTGACTAAATGAACCAACAATAAAAGGCAAATCATTTTTAACACATCAAATATCTACTTTTGGCCCCAAGTTATACCCTATTTATGGCAAGTACCAAGTAGCCTACTACATTCACAAATGTTGATGTTTTGATCTCACAAAGATGCTTCTAATGTGTTTCATCTCACCCTTCAACAAAAAAGAAGGAAATTATATCATGAACAAACTAAATAAAAGTAAAACAAAAGGAACTACAATTTTTTTTCACAAAGACTCAACTTTATAGAGAATAAGAATGATGTAAACAAACCTCTGAGCTACATTAAACCAATTAACTTCTTCCTGTCACCAGAGAACATACAGCGTGTCATCTGTCTAATTTGTGTGGTCTGACGGAGACATCAGGCTTCCACTGTGCGAGGAATTGTGAATGAAAGGCGCAGCGCAGCGCTCTGCTTGATTCTCATTGGTTTAGACAGTGCAACAGACTCATGTCAGGCTCGTTGATAAGCAAAGCCTGCAGGATATGTTGATTACCACAAAACACTCTGTGACAGCAAATATTTGAAACTCAGGCGCAGGCATGACAGACAGAGAGGTGTTCGCTGTAATTTCATACTGCATGTTAAAGAAATGTACTGCAGCATTTTGGAATATTACCTTGCTGCTTGTACAGCTACATTCTGAAATAAACATACAAATACTGTTTATATTTGTGAAGCCCATATATTGCAAGTGCCTTACTGTAAGACAACAGAAGATGGTAAAAAAAACAATAAAACATTGTCTCTTCATATTTACTCTGATAACTCCTATACACTCTGAAGTTATAAGCAAGTGATCCAAACCTTTAAAGGGCAGCCATGATGAGAAACATATGAACGCATTACAATATTGATTTGAGTGAAACTGATTCCATTAAAGAAGAGCCTAGAGTAATACAAAAAATACATTAAACAAGCAAAACAGTGTTAGAAATAACTTGCACATAGAAATGGTCAGATGCAGACATAAAAAATGTATTTGACCGCAGAATGAGCAAAATAAAAAAACTATATATATATACACATATATAAATGCAGTGAATCATGTAATAAATAAATACACTACCGTTTAAACTGTTTTGAATCAAATAAATAATACTTAATAAACAAATAAATGATATTCAGCAAGGAATTAATCAATTGACCAAAAGTGACAGTTAAAACTGTTTCCAACATTGAAAAAAAGAAATGTTTCTTACGCTACAAATCAGCAGATGATTTCTGAAGAATCATATAACACTGAAGACTGGAGTAATGGCACACAAATAAATTAACTTATTTAATAAGTTTTAATATAATATAATATAATATAATATATAATATAATATAATATTTAATATATTACACTTAAAAACAATTATTTTGTTTTATTATTTTGTTGTTAAATGTTAATA
>QVTF01021114.1:0-23512 GCA_003573665.1 Oxygymnocypris stewartii
AGACTGTAGTAATGCTGAAAATTCAGCTGTGCATCACATTAATAAATTGTAGTTAAACACACTTTAAACTAAAAACAGTTATTTTAAATTGTAATAATATTTTACAATTATAAACAGTTAATAGCTACAGTATAAATATTTGCCTACAAAGTATATATTCTCTATTGCAGTTTTCATCAAAACTAGACATAATTATATCTTGTTAGACTTTCTTTTCTGCCTAGTAGGGTGACATGGTGTGTTGGTCTCAAAATATATCTGCTAGCCATCCACAAAACAGAGTTAAACCTTCTGCTGACAAACACATACCCAAACACACACAAACCAAACCATATAATAAACCAAATGTTATAATGCTTTCCCCTAGTCTCACAGTATCACTGTCTCTTCTTTCAGCTCAAACACCAGCTCTTTCTTCCTCACTGTCTCCTGAGGTGTTGTCGCTCTGCCAGAGCTGGACGACACTCATCATTACGGGATGTGAGACATCCCTGACTGCAGCACTGCTGCGTGTGCCGAGCCTTTGTGAATGTGAACCTGTGCTGACATTCGCCGTAGGCAGGAGAAGTGGGGAGATGCTCAAGCGGTCCATGAGCTGAGAAAGAGGTCTCTCTCATCCTCTGTTTTTAAATGCATGTGTGGGAGTGTTTATATTTCTTCCAAAACTTCATTAAACTGTGCCAGCATAAACATGAGGTAAAAAGTTTCAGTGATTCTCAATTGTTTCGCTGAAAGACCCAGATATTTAAGTGTTCAAGTGGCAACCCAACATGGTTTCAAATTAGCTTACTGCACTAAAAAAATAAATAAATAAACATTGACATTGTAAAAACAACTACAACTATTAACATTATTATGATTCTTTTAAAGAAAATTATGTTTTAATACTTCCTCCTTTTATACTGACATTTCAATAATAAATAATGTTAATATTTTATGATGATAATAATAATAATAATATAAACTTAATATTATACTAAATGTTAATATTATTTGTTATTAGATTAATATTAAATATTATATTAATAATAAATCTACATCAGTAGATTCAGTTCGGTATATTATAGTTTACTCTGGTATAATACACAGATGTTTGGTGCCCATAATAATTATAATAGTTGTTGTTGTTGTTGTTATTATTATTATCCACATTATATTATAATAAGATTTTGCATATACTTAGGTAATACAGTATATAATAAAATACATAATAACAATAATAATAATAATAATAAATATGCTCATGGTAATATATATATATATATATATATATATATATATATATATATATATATATATATATATATATATATAAATGTATTTTCAATCAAACTGTTAAATTGCTGTATTGCTTTTTACCATTATATATTATAATATATTATATTATACTATTTTATATTATATTGTAATTAAATACTTAAATTATATAATATAATTATACTATATTATTATTTAATTTATTATATAATTTATAATTAATATGTATTATTTAATTTATTAATTGCTTCATTGTACATATCAGTCAAGATATAATTTTCTATAAAAAGTATTTTTGCACTAATATTTTACACATTATTACCAAAGCATATAAAATTCTCCTCCTCTCTCATGCTCCTTCTCTTTCCTCTCTTTTAAGCCCATCGTCGTGTCATATTAAAGTGATGGAAATAAACTTGAGAGTTTGCTAATTGCGATTGTCAATCCCATCTAGGCAGAGCTGAAAGACACGGGCTCCCAAACACTTCATCAGTCTTCATTAATATTGAAGGGCACTGTGAAAACGTCTCTCCGATCACAGCTGATCTAACGCAGCATGTGTGAAGCAATTGGCCCTGAAAAAACTACAGACATTACCATTACTCCAATACTGTACTTTATTATGCCATTTTGGGAATTTAGAAACACTACCGGATTTGACTTTTACTCAATTGCATTTCTAATGCAAAAATGACACTTTTTCCTAAATAGAATTTAATTTAGACCTTAAAAAGTACAATCAGTATTTACATTACTCCGTGTCTATTTTACTGAGCTAACCAACCAATAAAATTCGCTCCTAATTTTGACTTTACTTTTACTAAAATAGGAAATCCATTTCATCATGCTATGCATATGCTATGGTTGCGTAAAGACGTTTCATCAATCACACCAGGCTTTTATTTAAAGCAATATATAACCATTCAGAGCCGATTCTCCCTATACGCAGAATACGCAAGCTGTGTAGGGCCCCCAAAACACCCTTTGCTCTCAAAGATGGTTTCATTTTAGTTTTGTTTTAGATATTTCTACGTAAAAATCAGTCATATCATGTAACGTGAATGTTGTAAAGTGTCTTTAAAAAGAGACAAAAGATGTCATCTAAAAAAAAATGAGTTGAAAGCATAACAAGCCGTGGAAGAGACACTGTTTCTCGAGACGGAGTGAAACACGGAAAAATGTGTTTCATTCATAACCACTCGACTCCCCCCCCCCCCCCCCCAGTCGATAGTTTTGCATAGGGCCCCCAGAAGTCTAGGATCGGCTCTGTAACCACTGCTGAAGAAGGACAAACGTGAATTATAAGCCTATAAACAACAAAAATAAGCTACTTTCTCATGAGGCTCTATTAAAATGTAGGCAGTAGATTGTACAGTGGTAGGTTATTGAAAAAAGCCACCAATGAAACATCTATTACCAAACAAACCTATTTCTTTTCAAATACTTTGTATTCTCTTGAAGATTATGGAAGTAAATCGTAGTTCATTTTCATACGAATGATTTGCATATTCTCAGGGTTAATAGAGAACCGAGTATCCACAACCCACACAACAACGGCTGCTTAGACAATATTTGCCAGGAAAGTTATCCTAAATTTTCTCTATTCCAAGGTAAGTTTTATTTGAATCAATATTTAGAGTCAGCAAACAAATAAGAAGTGTATGAGAAGTGGAGGTGAATGTTTCTGATACGAGCAACCTTCGGCCCATCCGAGCTCAGAGACGCTTCAGGCTGTGAAAACAATAGAGAACATAGAGTTTCTTTCCCTCTGCGACTGTTCTTTTTAGAATTGACTTACATAAGACTTAAAACGGTTGCAAATTACCCAGAATTGTATGGTATTGTATGGTACTTCTACATTGATAATAATAAGAAATGTCTCTTGAGCAGCAAATCAGCATATTATAATGATTTCAGAAGGATCATGTGACACTGAAGACTGGAATAATGGCTACCGAAAATTAAGTTTTGAAAGCTATACAAGGGGCATGCTTGTTTTTGGGAAGCTACTTGAACTGACTAGAACTGACAACATGAGAAAAGGGGGAATATGCATAGAAAGAAAAAAGAGATACTCGATGAGAAAAAGAGATGTGAAATTAAAAAAAAGAACGGATCTGGTCCCTGTCAGGGCTCCATAGCAACACCGTATCTAGTAATATTTCCAATCAGACCTCGCACTCTAGACACTCTGCGGTATCTAATCTTCAGCCTAATGACATGCTGCCTTGTGGAAATATTTACGCTTTCCTCTTGGAAATGATAACCGGTTATTAACTCTATATCGGCTCATTAAATCCCGAACTAAGCCTTTAATGCATTATATGCGATAGCGGGCCAAAAGATGGCCTAATCAAAGATTTTTGATTACTGTAAGAGGGTGTCAGTAGTTGGATTTCCATCTAAATGTTTAAAATATATTTGTGAAAATTCTAAAAAAGAGAATGCAAAACATTGCACATTATAAAAGAGTATTGTGTTTGTATTTTTTTTCAGAGAAAGAGCAGAAGCATGCCCAAATGGTAAAACAATCTGTTTCACAAACAAACTCCATCTCAGCCTAGTGCGTAAATCTTATGCAAATTTTAAGAGTTCATGCGAATATCAAGTGTTTAAATTCAGGGTTTCTTAAGCGCAAATTGAAAATGTGCATAAATGGCATGGAAACCTAGCTACTGTCTACTTGGACCGAACGACTGTGCAAAACATCCAAGTCTGGGATGCAATGTAACCTTTGCCTTTAAAAGAGAAATGTGGAAATTTTAAGAGGGCAAAATTACAGTTATTCATCACATTGCGGGTTTAATTCATCAGACCTGAAGGCACGAGAAGATGAACTCTGTTTACCACTAAAGCTATTCTGGCAGTTTTAGAAGCGGCCATCAATCTCTAGCTATCTTTAAAAAGGAAAGCATCAGTTTCAATCACCCAAGGGACAGGTAGTCAACTGCTGAAAATATTTCTCTTCTCCTCGTTTTTGTCTCTTCAAGGTGAAATTTTCCCCAACTGACGGAAAGACCCTGGGGAAGCGTGATATTAATGTTTTAAAATATAAAAAATTATACCCAAAATACACATGTGACTCCACCCTTTGCCCCTGCTGTTGTTCTCAATTAACAAGTTCAATTAACCTGTGCAACTGGGTGCCTCTAGATACATCAAGACCTCATTAGCCTACAATGATGGCAGTCTAAATCTTAAAGCCTCTTCCTAGGAGTAATTTTCATGACACAATATGATCCCCTATGGTGTGACAAAATAAACATGAACCAGAATTGTTTTTAGATTGATGCCTAAGCACAGAATTTGCTCTTATCCCTAACCATTATCCCATTGAGCATGAGCAATAATATGACTCAGTTTAAACACTTTTACTTTGATACCAACAATCGCATTGGCCAATTACCTCAGCGGGAGGCCAGTGTTTGTCCTGCACAGTTACACAGTCTACCTGACCTGCTGGTAGGTGTTGTGTGTGTTTTCTAAAAAGCACAGAAAAAAACAGATTCCAGAACAATTAGCAATGCAGAAACAGCCTCTAAGGAAAAACTGATGGACCTGCAGGGCTAATATCAGAACTAGAAATACTGTCCCTCACTATGTAATGAGGCGAGTCCACCAATAATCTTTTCTGGCATAGTCTATTCATCTCTATTTGAGATGAATTATAATTTAGACTATATTTACTACTCACCCTCATATCATGACATGCTGCTTTTATCAATCTAAATATAAAGTCCATTGTGACCACATTTCTTAAACTGCAAAGCTGACAAAAACTGATTTGTGAAGGAATTTCAGTTTGAATCAATGAATCATTGAGATTCATTGAGACTGGAGAAGCCAATCAGTCCAATTAGTTGTTGTATTTGTGGACCATATACACTGATTTGGTAAACAAATTGATACAAATGAGCAATTCACTCATGAATTGCTACTTGAGTGAATGAGAATAAGTCATAATGTATTATTCATATTTTTTTTGTGAGTAAAAAAATGAAAAGATTAGTTTCACTGATTAATGAGAGAATTGCTCTTTTGAATCAATTCTTTTGAATCGGTTGATCCAGTTCACAAAACTAATATGAACACTTTGCTCACTAAAGTAGTGATGTGAACCGGATTAACCGACTTATTGAAAAGATTTGACCCAAAAGAAAGATTCACTTATTACACAGAACATTTTACTTCAAATCATTTGGACTGGTTTTATGAACCGAATCCATCAAAAAGATTCAATTCAAAACAGCTATACATTCGTGAATCTGACATCACTACTTCAGTGAAATTGGTTTGAACCAGATCTTGAGTTTAACTCAATAGGTACAATTTTCCTTTCAGAACTGAACACTATCTTATGCCTCAAATGCAATAAATATAAGCAGTTCAATTAGGATAACTTGAACATATTCATTTATTTTTATTCTAACCTGCCTAAGGTTAGAATAAAACCAACCTATTTTAAGCAACAAATCCAAGCTACAACACACCTAATAAGGGTCTCCTTCATTTCCATTAGATAAAATTAAATTAATCGAAATTGGTTAGGCAAGGGATGTGTCATAAGTACTAACCAGAAATGTGTTTGTAAGGAAGTACAGGAATGTTCACTAGTCATGTCTCAACACACAATATTTATAACTATGTTGTTCCTGAAGAAAAGATCCCTGACCTTTCTCTGACTACCCATTATCCTCATCATGGCATGAACTGATATGTGGGAGATGGTGCTATTGTGACGGGTCGAGGTCAGCAGTGAGGTCAGACTCTATCGTTTGTTTTCATCACTAGTGACATTTCAGTGACGAACAAACCAATTTCTAATCTTATAAGTGAACAAATCATTCTCATTCCATGCACTTACAGACTAAAGAGATCTCTCTCGTCTGACTTGCAGGATTGCTTTGGTTGCTTTTATCTGACTTCAAATACTGATTACAGCATGAACAAATAGCATAGAAGTGCAGACTGTGAAGAAGCATATCACTGGTTGGACCTACTGAACTTAAGTGTTTTGACTAAGATAGGACAGAGGTGTACTAGTATATTAAACAACATTAGCATACTACTTTTTCTATTTCTCAGTCCCTACAGGATTTCGCTGGACTTTTTTCTGATTGTTGCGGCCTAAACTTACTGATTTTGCTGCTGTTTTTCTCAAAATTTGCAGTGATATTTGCGGCATTTCTTATTGCTTTGCAGTGAAAATATACCATGGACAACATTCTTCTAACATTGTTATAACTTGTCTGACTTCGAGAACCATTGTAGGGCTCCAGAATAACATTTGAGGACACCAGTGCCATTAAGTCCTACAGAAGGTGGCACCAGCACCTGACAGTAAAGCACTCACCCTAATTGTACACGTACATCTCAGAGATGTCTATTTGATGTCTGCATTTACATATGCAAGACGTATTTTTGGGGTGTTTGCTCATCTACAATATGTCTCTAAGACGTTTCCTGTCAGATGTCAAATATACATTTATTGGAATGCATGTAAAACTGCTTTTACGTTTATCAGATTAAAAGGCAGATGTTTCCCAGATCTTTAGCAGATGTCTTACAGATTTACTTGTGCCATCTAGGTAGTTGAGATGCAGATACAATGAACTTTTATTACTGTCATCCATAATGTCTAAATATAATTTGATAAAAAAAAAATATATATATATATATATATATATTCTTGGTTTCCATATCAGTGGCGTTTGTTCTGATATCCGTTGCTTTAACGTAATTCTGCGCTGAATTTGAATGCTTCTCACAAGATTTGACAGAGATGTTATTGATTCTGCGGCGAATTCCACTACTTTCTTCACTGTAGCTCCCAGTGCTGTGTATAACGGTGTCGCGTAATTGAGAGCAGCCCCCGGCTCCGGCCCGAGCAGATAAACGGTCTGCACCGTGCAGCCCAAACGAGTAGCGCGGATTCATTCCGCTTTTGGTTCGTTTGTCCAATTTAGCTCTTGTAAATCAGGCATGATGAGAACGCATGGCTGTTCATTCCATTTATCAAACTGAGAATCAACCTGTTTGACTGAATGTGCATTGCGATGATGCCACGGGATGCGTCTAAGCCCAAAATCTGGGGAAAATTTGCGGCAATTACAAAAATTCGCAAAATCCTGGAGGGACTGATTTCTGCCATATGATTTTCTGAATTCATCCAAAAGGCCTCAATATATTTCAAGTGAAAAAAAATTAACTGGTGTGACATAATTTAGAACAAAATCAGGCCAAAATGAAGTGACTGGGTTGTTTTAGTTCAAAACAGCTTGCCAAAGGAATTCTGGCAAAAAATGTTTCTAATTGAAATCACCACTGACACAGTTTTTTAATGATTAATACGGAAAAGCTGCTTATTTTAAACTATTGTATAAGGTGCTACATACATAAACGTCTTGACTAGAGTGTCAAATAGTACAACTTATGCAAATGTACGGTCATATTTACCATTGCTCTGTGAAAATTTGCAGTTGAATTCCATTCATTTCAATAGGATGTGATTGGGGATTTTATGCCAATTCTTGTGATCTTAAGTGGACCACTTTTGTGATCTTAAAAGGACCACTTTTGTGAATGAAAATAACTTTGCTGCAAGTATATAAAGGCTTTTAGCAGAGTAAATGAGACATCTTGTTTGGAGAAGGAACTAAACGAGAAGGCCATTTGTGAAGGAAATTAATACACAATCACATTTGTGAACAAGGATCTACTGGTTGACAGTAAGGAACAAAAGCTAGCAGGTTTAATTTGAAATGCACACCTAAGTTGGTTTTACACCATGCCAAACTGACTCAGGCAAAAAACATATGGTAACTAATATACAAGGTGTAATTGTTACCTTGAAACTTTGACTCTGATATGACACAGAACAAGGACAACAACAAAAAACTATGGAAAGCAAACAATATACAAAATCCAAGACGTCAAGTGGAGACCCGTAATAACTCACACAGAGTACTTACCCTAAGGAAGGACAGGTCACGACTGCGATCGATGCTGGTGATCTCCAGGTTACCCATCACCACCTCACAGTTCTCATAGTATTTACGAAGGGTCCGATACTGCTGGTCCAGGTCTGACAGAGTACTCAGTTTATTCTCTGTGCCAGGGCATACTGCAGAAAGAAAAAATAAATAAAAGAGAGACATTACATTCTGATGGTGCAAATAACAGATGCAGGAACTGCTTGGCGCTTCAGTCCATCCAGCAATGCATTTCAATCAGGCCTGAATTCCCAGAAGCCTCTAAGACAGACAAGGAGCCTCCAGCACAAGATGGACAACTTGACAAGTAATTAGACAGAGCAATTTCTGCTCATCAAACACCTTGCACCAATCAAAGACATTTGCCATCTGTTGCTTTAGCTGGCATTGCCTTTGAGCCAAGACTGTAACCCTCCCTCTCACGCCTCACTGAACCACTGTCACAACATCCACAAGCACACCCACGCCTATCCCATGCCACCTGCTCTGTGGCTGCCAGAAAGTCAGACCGAGAGAAAGCCAAGGCGAGTCAGCATATGCATTAGAACACCATATGACAAGACTAACTGACAATACAGCTGTGCATCTTCCTATTTTACTACAGCTACCTACAGCTGTTTGAGTGATGTATGTTATGCTAGTTTCTTAACATGCAGCAACAGAGACCGTATTCATTATGTGCTCATTAACACATTCTCTGTGAATGAGGGGGAGCCTCGATTTATGTAGAATAAATCTACTGTTACTAGGCCACATCTGCAAGTTTTCATTTTAAAGGAATATTTGACCCACAAACAAAAGTTTTTTCATCACCATACATGACTATCTTCATTCTGTGGAATGCAAAATGAGACATTTTGTAAAGTGTTTTGTTTTTAAACTTCAGATCAGTTTGATTCATGATTCAACTGAGACCAGTTTTGTGAACTAGCTCAAATTTTTCTTGAAAATATTTGCCCCAAAATAATGATTTGTTCACAACATTTTCAATTCTCTCATGAACATACTGGAAAGAGCTACACAAGATGTCCAGATTTTCAATGAACCATTACTTTAATTTTAATTATTTATACTGAATAATTTCAGAAGTCTTGAAATATAGTGCACAATTCATATAGACTAATGTTATGTTTTTTATTATGCTTTTGCATCATTTTAGAAGCTTAAAAGTGATCAAAAGTACAATTTATTTATTTGTACATTTTTTTAAGGATAATATATATGATATATATATACTGAATGCACTTAAGGAAAGTAAATAATTCCAATTCTGATTTCATGTTGTGATTTCAAAGACCTTATAGCTCTAAATTCTTCATTAGTAATGAAGACGAGCACATAACTGCTCGAGTTTACCTCAGATTATAGGGGGAAAAAAACACACAAAAAAGGGACTTCGCCTACTAAAAATACACATTTTGAGAACAATATAAGATGAAGAGAATCTGAAATAAGTTGAGGTCATGTGTTAGACTTAGGTATTTTCAATAACCCTTAACATGCATTAGAGCAGAGGTATTATGAAAGAAGCCTAGTGATAATAAACATTTATTGCACCCTCGGGGGCTCTGTTGTGAGATTACAGGTGAATTGTGGGATATAATTTTGTTAGGGAATAGGTTTCATTCTATACCATATCTGACAGCTAACCCACTTTAAAAAAGGCCACCAACATCAAAATCACAAAGGAGGCAAAATATACTGTACTCAAATCAGATTGATCCACAAAACGCGTTTTGCCACAAACCTGCTTAGAGTTCACCAAACAATGGAAGTAAAATTATGTCAGAATCTTCATTTCTGATTATTTTTGAGCTTTACCTACATGATCTTTAGGAGAGGTGCTGTGTTATTCTGCTATGCTCGTTATATACGCACATTTTATGTAAATAAACCACAGGTAAACATCATGTGACATCACAGACATACTTGACACTCATTGATTGCACACTACTTTGCCATGGGCCTACAGCACGATGTTAAAATGAAGCACGTCTGCCTACAAACCTCCTCATTTGTCTTTTTAAATAAAGAAGATAGTCGTGCTGGAGATGCCGCCCCTCAGCAAACCTCCTCTCTGGCGCACACAACGCAGAAAACACAAAGAAACAGCATCTTTATTTCCAATGTATGCCTCTGACTGCAGCTTGATTGAACCGTGTCTTGTATTTTGTTTTGTTTTTGGATCACAAATGATGGATTGGGCCATGAATCTTAATTCTGAATTTTATATGATAATCAACGAATGTGAAGATTGTCACTATGTTTTAAAACTTAGTGAGCTCTCTAAACCTTACATTTAAGAAAGCACTACAAAAGAACATCATAATTGATCCATTTTGAGTCTGCCATAATTATGCTACTAAGACAATGAAATACTCCAATAAGCAAAAATAATACATTGATTGATTGATTACATTTTAAATAAGTACAACATCTCACCCACTTCATCCACAAGGCTTTGCATCTACAATGCTTTATAATGCTGTATTTGTAGGCAGCTCACCGGGTTTAGCATCTAGTAACAGATGAATATGTGTGTTTATATGTGCAAATAATGTTTTCTATCATACTTTGAGTATGTGGGAAAGGTATTATTCACTTGTATATTTTTGAACCCTGAAGGTGGCATTATTTCTACCACAAAGAACAGGCTTGAAAAAGAAGACCTCCACAGTAAGAGAATAGAACATGAACAGCTCTTAAGCACAAAGCCTTGAATATTTTTCATTTTTCATGTATTTTCGCAGACATATGGTGTTTGCAGTATAGATTTAAAGACCTCTGCAATGACAAAAAAAAAATTATATATATATATATATATATATATATATAAACTCTTGTTTGAAACAAATTGTTTCAACAGACACGGTTGATGTTGCTTTGCAGCTTCTGTAGTCTTATAAATAAACAAACAAACAAACAAACAAAAATCGAGATTGAAAATGGGTAGCTTTGAAAATGTTTTATTTAAGTCATTATTAATTAGTTTTCTTACTACAGCATGCTGAAGCATACCTGATTCAATCCCACTACTTGTCTAATGCATTTCATCAAAGAAATAAAATGCTCTCTTTCCTTACTCAGTCACAGATACACAAACAAAACGGTTTATCATCCCCCCATAGTTCTGCCGGTCTTGCATTTGTCAGGGAGGTGTGTATATATTCGACATGACCGGAATACATAAAGCACTTCCTTATCACTGTGAAAGATGCCTTTAGAGCTGCGTCTGAAAGCTGCAGCCAATGGGAATTTAAACAGGAGAGTAAATGCATGTTTACTTAAGACACATGATGATAATTATTTAAAACAAAAATTCTGTCATTATTTACCCAGAAAGGAACATCTCAAATGTGTGGGACTTAACCCCGATTAAACCTTCTAAAAACTGTTTTTGATATCTAGTTTGACAAGGGACGAAAATATTCATCAGCACACAAACAAAATAGCATTTTTATACCACTTGAGTTTCATATCACGCCCACAAATAAACAACTTGGCATAAACACGACCTCCATTCTCATCAATTCCGACTTCACTCACAATTTATAAATATTCTCATTGGAATTAAACACTCCTCTATTAGTCGATGCATTTCATAAGTATTGCACAAAATGACTTCATCAATGAAGAACGGGGTTTATTGAACACCGATATAAGCGAGAAAAGAAGTCGGAGTCTTATTGGACCTACAGCGATGGCAGAAAAGGTCATGCCAATAGCCGGCAACTCATTGAACTAAATAAAGTTGCAAATGTCACTTCCTGAGGTAAACATGGTCAATGCATCGGCTTAGAGGACGTGAGCTGATTGGAAGATCAGAGGAGACGATCACTGGAGGGGAATGGTGATGGTGTGATCCACTGCAGTCAGGTTTGGTCGCCTGTTAAGAGGGCATCTGGTGAAGGACTAAATGGTAATAATGATAGTCATGATTGCATCTCTGCGTGACAGGGCTATGGTCCGGTGACCATGTCCTCTACCGTTCCCAGTCACTAGTCTACGGTTCTGCCTTCTCCATATGGGACCGGCTGATATTAGTATCATAAACACTTTAGCAGGCTGACTCGGCCGACTGAGCACTGGAGCTTTGAACTCGCCTGTGAGGTCAGGACACAGTGACATTAACAATTGTCCGAAGGCTTGTGCACCTATAAATAATAGGTTTATTGCTCTCTGAAGCACCCGGAGAGACCATTTATCAAGTAAATGTCTCATGAAATGATCATGAAAATAGTATCGGATTCACCAGAGGGCTCAGATTAAACTTGAGTTAAATGTTTTAAACTGGTTTTGACTGGATGTTGTAAAGCTATCAGCCCAATTTTAGTTTTAACAGCATACTGTGGCAGTTCACCCAAAAAATATTCACTCAGAATAATTCACTCAAAAATTATCAATCTGTCATTGTTTACTAGGTCTCATATTGTTCTCATATGAATATATTTCTGCCAAGAAACAGGCTTTCTTCCTTCCTTCCTTTTTTTTAAGAACACCATGGCTACTTGTGCATATAATTAAAAAAGGACAAAAACATAATTAAAAAACATAGTAAATAAAATAAATAAAATAGTCTTTAAAATATAATATTATTTCAAAGCCTTCAGATCCACATTAAATATGTATTCACATAGTGTTTATTTATTTAGAGCTGTTAAAAGGCAAAATAAGACAGTTATACAGGTTGTGTAACATAAGAGGGAGTAAACTATATTTTTTTCACTATGGTGCATTATCCCTTTAAAAAGAGACAACAAAGTAAAATTACACTTTATAATCAGAGATCTATAGTATTTCTGTTCCTGAAAGGGATGAGGTCTCAACTTATTCTGACAGGAATTCAAAGGGAATAAGCTTTGGTATATTGCATTTGAGAGTGAAACACTTTAGACTAAATTGTTTTGTTTTTAAGGCTTCTTTTATGTGCTTAATATGTGTCTTATAGTATCATATAGAGAAATAGATTAACATTTACAATAATCCATTGTAATCAATGCAACTATAAGGCATGAGCCTTATGAGATATATTTGTTTAAAATAAAATGGTAAAATTATATTTCAACATGATCATGGAAAATAAAGATGGCACACTCCCAATATAACCAGCAGACAAATATTGCAGACGATTATGCTTAATAAATCAAGAGAATCAGACAGTGTGATTACAGTCGAAGTACTACACATCATGGAGCCCTACGATCATGGGCGTAACCACCATATACTTTGAGGGGGACGTGTCCCCCCCAATATTGGAAAAATACCAATCTGTCCCCCCCAATAATAGGCCTATTATATTGTAATATGTGACATATGATATGCCCTCCTTTTATGAACCCTGGTTGTAGCCTATTGGATCTGTTGTTATTTCCGATTTACTTTCAATTTAGGAAAAACAAGGGAAACAAAACTGTGTGACCACCCCCCCTCGATTGTATACTTGGTTGAGCCCGTAAACGCCGGCTTGCGGTATCGTTTGAAAAAACCGCTCAGTCAGACTGTCACTGGTGCTTAAATGAAATGAAGGTAGGAGCTAAAAGAAAGAAGCAGGACGAACAGGCGGACATTCGCCTTTTTTTTCAGACGGTAAGCAAGTAGACACATAAAAAGTAGTGCCATGGTCAAAAATACCGCGGCAATTTTTGAATAAATGTGAAAAAATATCACGTTTAAATGGCTCAGTATTATAGCTAGGTAGCTAGCGTGATACCCTGAAATTAGGCTGAATAATGAACTGCTGGAGTCACAGACCAAGGAGTTCCCGCACTTCCCACTCCATTGATAAGCCTCTATTCATTCGTTTTCGATTGTTTTTACGATCTGATCCGCGACTGAACTTAAAAAAAAATATCTGGGGGAGGGCTCACATTTGGACCCCCCCAATATCTATACCATGGTTATGCCCCTGCCTACGATTCATCTGAGGAGAGCCAACAATGAACTGATTTGAGCAAGATAATGACACTATTGTCTTTTAGAGCAGCTTCACAGCAGAATCTGTCTTCATAAGATTAGCTCCGATAATTGATTCTGCTATTTCCCTGCTTATTAATGTGAAGCTGCTTTTACACGATCTTTACTGTATAAAGAACTACAGAAAAAAAGGTGACTTGACTCTTGTTTTAACCTGATCAGCAGGACATCTATGACAGGCAGATTCGTTTCAGGAGTCTCCCTGCATGGACAACTAAGGACAGGCCTGAATTCCCATCCTCCCATCTCATGGACGATTAAATCCTATTTTTGGTGATGTTCATCAAGTCATAAATCCATGTCATCCGCTAATAGCAGAAATATTTACTATCACATGGAGGCCTCAACCAAAGGTATTTAATTTTCTGCTGTATGGCAACTCTCAGAATTTCAGAGCACTAGGTCATTGGCAATTAGAGAGTGCAAGAAATGTGCTAACAGCTGGTAAAAACTCAGTTTCAAAAGACCATCTTTGTGTCTATGGAGTACTTCTGTTCTGTTTCGGCATTCTCTCAGGCTGGACTGTCTGTGCAGATATCAGACGGGTGTGACTGAAACCCTTCCTAATGGCTTTTACAGCACATTTACAGCAGAGGCGCCCCGTCATCAATTACCCCCCTGCTTGCTCGGAGTGTTGCGGTGTATCCTTCATGCAGGAGGCCATCTCATTCCTTCACGTGGCCAGTTAAATAAATCTTCATCTCGTAAGTGAGCACTCCTCATTAATTACAGCGGCTTGAGCCTCCGGCTCCTCCCCCTCTTCCGTTTCTGTCATTAAAAAGGGTAAGGATTTCTCCAGCTAATTTTTACTTAGGAATGGAATGTGCACGAAGCTGGGAGGGAAAGGGACATCTTCTACTACAAGGGGAAAGGAATCTGATGTGTGTGTGTGTGTGTGTGTGTGTGTGTGTGTGTGTGTGTGTGTGTGTGTGTGTGATGTGGGGCTGATGAGGAGGAGGAGGAGGAGGCAGAGAATGAATAAATGGCCCGTCAATGCTTATTTGGAGCTTCCAGACCAACTTCTTGGCTTAAAAGAGGTTAGTGGCTCCCTAGTTCCAGAAAATATCCCAAAGGTAACAAGAAGATTCTGAAATAAATTTCATGCAGAAAATGTTTTTCCACATGGCCAAGTTGAATATACAAAATCATTATTTTACACATGCAAACTTTGCTGCCAGAAATGCTTATATACGTATGTATGTATGTATTTATTTATGTGTGTGTGTGTGTGTGTGTGTGTGTGTGTGTTTGTATTTATTTAACCTGTTTTATTATATGTTATACAAAAGATAAGTTAAACTGCTATAAACCAAATATAAACCAAAGCAAATCAAAGACATCAAAAACTAAACAAAATTAAAACAAAACACAAAAAATAACTAAACAACAAGCAAAGTAAAAAAAAGTAATAAATAAATAAAAAAGCAAAGCAAAATTTAATAAAACAAAACAAAATTGTGCACCACTAATCGGAAAAAAACAAACAAACATTTCTCATCTCATTTATACTAGGTTACTATTGACAAGGCTTTCAAAATGAGATGTACAGAATCCCGCAGATCGTCACGCCATGCAGAAATCCTTGTGCTACCACAGCACTAGGCGAGCTGTTAGATGTAACACTAATCTCTGCTATCCATCACTGTAGACCACTCATGACAGGGTGGGCTGTTCTGCTCATTTCTCTATTCATCTGTCTTACAGCTTGCAAAACTGGGGTCTGACCACATAACATTTATATTCCCCGTTCATGCTAATTTCATCTGCTTGCCCTCGTCATGGTCGTATGACATCATCTGCATTAAAAAAAGTCTGTATCTCTATTACATTGAAGTTCCTGCAAGAAACCATCTGTACCTAGTAAAGTGGCCATTATAGCACATTTAAACAGACGAGTGAAGTGCAATCATCTCAGTTACTGAATTGCAGGGCTCTGCGTCATTCAGAATAGAACAGAGAACACTTTTTAAATTCAATCTAAATAAATTCCTGAATTTGATTTGCAACCACAATTCGAATTTATAGAAATACATATTAAAATTTATATTTATTAGGAAGATATAAATATAACTATGATGAAAAATGTAGTGTTATATGATTAGTATGTGTGTTCAACTTCCTGTGGATGTGGCCAAACTAAATTAATTTCCAACTGACGGAGTGAAAGGGATACAATTTCAAACCTTGAATAAAACATACGACTTCAAGACAAATATTACAGAATCAGCAAACTCCCATTTTCCCTCAGTGTGCTTTCTAATGGAAGGTGGAAAATGGATGAATGATTCTAGCATACATCACAACCTGCCTGAAGGCCCATTTCATTTCATAGTCGTGAGCTTTACGTGTAAGAGACATCGTGACAGATGGGTTTGGGGGATTACGCAAATGCTTTAATGAAAGCGGGATCGCATCGGTATCCCTGACCTCTTCCATCATAAACATCCAGAGCCAGTGCGGGATGACATTAGCAGCCTGAAAGTGAAGAATATTACTCCATCTCTGAGACTTTACATGCTTGAGCTCTGGATGTTGGCTGTTTCCTTTTAATTTGTGTAGGCCTGTCTTGCTCATTATCCCTTGAATCGATTATAATTAGTTTTAATGCTGTGCAGAGGAATGTAAACAGTATGAGCTATCTATCAGAGCCATCAAGGGAAAATACTGCTCATTCAGATTGATTGGCAATGCAGGACCCCTACCTATGAGATTCCAGCTCAAAATGTTGGCCCTTTATACAGTGATCATTGCTTTAAGTTCTACCTTGGTATCACACATTTGTGCATGCCAAATAAACTGCCATACCACCAGTGATCATCATTCCAGTTTAGGTTTTATACTACTTTCAGATTTGAGCTCACTTGATTTGTTTTCCTTTTTATATTATGAGTAAAGTGTATACTTTTGGTGCATTCAAATTGCATTTGTTTTTAAGAATTAGCTTGCATTGATTGATTTCAAATAAGTTTAAAAATAGGTAACCGAAAACACCACTGTTGGACTGGGTATCGATTAAGTTTAATTGAATCAATTTGATTTATTTGGGTATATTTATAACTCTCACTCTGCTAATACTATAAATTATACATGGAAGTGTTTCAAACAGATTCAAAACGGTGACTTTTTTTTTAACTATTCTTTAAAAGAACTGAATCACAAGAGTCTTTTTGTTTTTGAATCAGATTTCACCAGTCATGCCACAAGTTCTTGATTCACTAAAAAGAACTAGCTCATAAGAATCATTTGTTTCTGAATCGGGCTATATTGTTCATGTTGCATATTTTTGATTCACTAAAAAGAACTGGCTCATAAGTATAATTTGTGAATAAGGCTAGACTGTTCATGCTGCATCATCTTAATTCACTAAAACTACCTCGTAAGAATAATTTATTTGTGAAATGGGCTATGCTGTTTGTGCTGCATGTTTTTAATTCACTAAAAAGAACTGGGTCATACGAATCATGTGGTTGTGAATCAGATAAATCTATCCACATTTTTTTCTTTTTTTTAACCCTATGAATATTTCTTGATATTATTTTGCACTACTTGCATTCAATTACATTTGAGCTCACATTCTCAATTCAAGTTAAACATGATTTTAAAACACTGATACAGGCATTTTCTAATTAGGTACATTACAACAGTGTTATTTTTTATGTATTCAGTTGAGTGGGTTAGTTAGTAGACTAATTAACAAAGCATTGAGCAGAAAAATCAATATTTTAACTCAGACCTACACAATCGCTTAAGCCTTAAGGCACAGCTATTATATCCGCTCAAGCAGAATGCAATGCCATCTGGTGCCACTAGAGGCACATAAATTACAAACTTCACCTTTAATATCCTCATTATACCTTCACGGAGTGCGCAAACAAGCGAATCAGCTACCAATCCTGAAAATGGAAATCTGACAGTACAATCTGTATCTCATGCAGAGACAGCCAAACCTCAGCTCTATAAATTAGCTTCACGCTTTAAACAAGCACAGAGCCGCTGAGGGAATATGGATGTGTTGCTATTGTTGGAAAATGTTCATTACCACATCAACACAAAGAAGCTGCAGGTTAAAGCAATTATAGCCTGGCCTTTGTACGTGCTGAATTGGAGAAATGCTAATTTGACATGTTATTACAGCCCAGCCAAAACATCCCCGCCAAACATACCCGGGCAATTCCCTCTCCTTCACACCCAGCCTTGGTGTTGGATTACAGCAGGGTTGTGTAGGTGATAGTAATGCAGGTCGAACAGACCCACTACATCTCCGGAACATCGGTAAAAGCTATGCCGGGCCAATTACTAATGAATTGTGTCTGTTAGAGAGAGACGGAAACAAATAGGCAGTGTGGTGCAGAAAGGGTTATGCTATTGAACACAATGGAGCGGAGTGAGAAGTCATTAAAGCATCGCGAGCCAAAGAAGAATGGGTTTAGTGTCTTCCATTTGAACTAATCAACCATTTCTGAGAGTTTCAATCCAGTTCTACCCTCTACAGGTTCAACTGTTATAACTAAGTTCTACTGCAACAAGAAAAAAAATCTAATTCAGACCTCTTATGTAAATGTCAATCAAGAAGGTCCTGCGAGTGTAAGGTGGTCTCAGGTGTTATCTCAACTCAGGAGAGACAGGAGAAACGTAGCACTCATCCCAGAGGTTTCTTTTGGGCCGGCTCTAATTTGACATTTCCTCCTGAGGCTCGCTGGTTGTGTTCACTGAGGGCTCAGGAGCTGCTAATTGTTTAATCTTCAAGGAGGTCAGTCACTTACACAAATTAGCCCTTAGCCTGGAGTCATGGGAAATTAGGCCCCGGGCTTCTTTTCTGGCACGGAAGCCACTTCCACAGCAAGAACTACAGCGAAAACACTTTGTTTTCGCATTTTATGCTTTCTTCCATCTCGCTGACACTCCCTCTTGCTCTATTCCCCTCTCACTGTTTTCCTATAAGGAATCGATACATCGCCTGGGACACGAGAATGAAGATGAAAGCTGAGTTGATTTCTTGGAAGACCGTGTCACTACTAATACAAGATGAATTGCTTAACTCACCGCGAGGAAGAAATACAGCCACTGATCTCGGAGGGGTTTGAGGTAATTGAATAGACTTACAGATCTCAGCTGGCAGCTGAACAGAGAAGTTCAGTTTGTGCGGCCTCCGACGGAGACGTAACAGCAAGGCCTTTCAAAGACCTCAGTGCACATGGGTGTACAAGATATTTTACAGTGGCAGCCTTGCCTTGATCGATAAAAGTGAGCTGAACATCACATTGTATGCTAATATCTTATGCTTCGCAATAGACTACAGACACTTGATGCATTTAAACAGGGCAGCACAACTACTTCGATATTCCCCAGAGGAAAACTAATCCATAACTTAGACTTTTGGAGATCTCAGTAAGGTTGCATTTAAGCATGTTTTCCCTAAAGTGCCTCGGGAGATATTAAACACACACACACGTAGTTTTTTTATGGTTTATGTGGAATTTCCATAGGCATAATGTACAAACCGTATTTTATATTGTCCTACACCTAAACCTACCCCTCATAGAAAACCTTTTTTTATATATAATAATATTCTGTATAATTTATAAGCCTTCTGAATTACAGCGACACAGAAAGTGTCCTCATAAATCACCATCATGTTATAATACCTATGTCATACCCATGTCGTTATACAAATTTGTCACACACACACACACACACGCATGCACGCACGCACGCACACACACACACACACACAAACTCACACAAATTAAACAGTTCACACAGTATTGTATATTACAGAAAATTAAAAAGTATTGAACAATTTGATTACATACTTTGGTTTCTTGCATAATTAGAGCACAATCTAAGGCATTATTTCTTCTGAAACACCACCAGAAACATATTAAACCACTGGGATTTATTCTCAGGAGAACAAAATCTGAGAAGCAGAAGCAGTAATTGATCTCCATTCAATCTCACGGCAAGAGAAACAGCTGCGATCACACTTAAAGCTTGTTCTGTGTTCTCAAAAAATCATAACAAAAACTAGCTAATTAAATATTTTCATTTACTGACTTATATAAAATACAAATAGACACACTGATTTTAGTTTTAATCTTAAATATAAGATCTATTATAAAGTCTGCATTTATTTAAAAGAAAAAATAGAAGTGCTGCTATGCAAATTATAAAACAATAGCACAAAAATACTAAAAACTACAAATAAATTAAAACCGCAAAATAAAACTGAATTTAATTGTTTTTACTAAAATTATAAAAAAAACTGACTGTAGTAACTAAAATGTAAATATAATGTTATATATTATAATGATAATGTAATTAAATGTAACAGTCATAAAGTGAAAACTACAGGTAGTGAAAAAAAAAGAAAAACTAAACTAAATTCAAAACAACAATAAACTTTGATTTGATTAAACTGGTCACCTTCTCACCTTTACGCAAGACCTGTTCACATTCTTTATTATCTCAGCCTCTGTCAGAGCTGCCATGCTTCTGACCCATGAGCCCTTCGGCTCTTAAATTTCAGTTAAGAGAAAACAGGACAACCTGCAGTCAAAAAAAAGTGGTTTAAGTGGAGTTCTTTAAACCTGCAGCTTTCCCTTCCAGAGAAACACTACAGAAAGCCAAGTGCACTCTGGGCCCAATCAACTGAGACAGGAGTGTATAAAACCTCCTCACTGTAGAGCTGTCAGTGTCTGTACTCCACAGCAGAAGAACAGAGGAGCATTGCTACTATCTGTAGTTTACTGATTCCATCCTGCTTTTAACCTTTTACCACTTCTATTTAGAGCTAAACCGGCAGTAGGAAGCATAAAATAAAACAAAATTAAATTAAATAAAAGTTAATGAATTCATTGTAATCAGAACTTTGGTGTTGTTTACTTGAAAATATATATTTTACTTGTAAAATAAATGGAGCGTTTACTTGTAAGTAATATATTGCTTGTAAAATGGCAAATTGCATATATCTTCAGAGGAAGTAAATAAATAAATAAATTAACATTATTTTTTTTTATCAATATTACATTTTATGCTATATCATTTTATTTTATTTTATTAATTTAGTGAGGTATTTCATATTTTTAATTGCTATAAAAGAGGTAAATAGTAAAATAAGGTAAATAAAATAAGAGGGTATACAATTATTATACTGCAATCTGAAAATGAAATGTATCGGTTACAAAAAATAGGATCAAAACTTATGAGACTCAAACGTACATGGTCTATATGATCACCATGGCTCAATGTGTCGGAGTACTAACCTTGACTCTGACCAGATTACACTTAAACAACGGATTAATGATGCACAAATTATGAAGATCTTGACACGTATAACATCTGTAACAAATTCTACTCATTTACGATCGCTTGCTGAATACCCCAACATTAATGAATCCTCAGTCTCTAATAACTAGAAGCAAACACTCACATGTGTACCTGGAAGCGACATGTGAGGGTCTAACCTGCGTGTGCCATAATTGTTATATACCCCTTCGGTCCTGGCAGGTATGCTTCCTGAAGTCAAATTAGGCACTAATGAAAAACAAGTCACAATGAATAAAGCTCAAGCTCAGCAGATCCTCCATCTGCCATCCACCATAATGAAGAGACTCCGAGAGAGAACTGCAGGATGACTTTGGAAACGAGCTTTGAGACGCAGCGACTGAGTGAGGCAGGGACTGAGCTTTCCGTAGAGTGGGGCCGTCTGCTCCGTCTCTCACTGTTTCTCATTATACCAGCCCAGACACTTCACATCTGAGGCTCACACGACTGCCAGAGGATGACATAAAATGAAGGACTATGAGCTTCAACAGGCCAGTCTTTATAACTCAATTTCTTTAAAGTGGGTCCACATGTGCTCTGACCTTTTATCACTGTCATTGCAGAGAGAGCACGTTTGTGCCCGAGCCTCAGCAGAGATACACCTGATCCCAGCTGCGGGGACACAAATGGACCAACCGCTGCTGCAAAAAAAGAACCGCGTGTCGCTGTTTTTGTAGTGCTGACTGACTCATGACGCATAATGGGAAAGTTGCCATTCAAGACACAAATCATGGAGTCTCACTCTTTAAACCATTTCTGCGCTTCCTTTCTTTATGAGCAAAACTGTCCTTAAACCTTTTCTTAGACTTTCCTTAAATGTATTAGTATAGAGGTGTTCAAATGATTATGCAGCTGAGAATTCAATACATCAGTTACAGAATTTAAAAGTATAATTCAATCTAAAGAATATTTACAATACAAAATAGTACCATTTTTAAAATACTTAATATTAAAGTATTTACATTTTTTTACTATTTTGTATTGTAAATATTCTTTTAGATTGAAATATAATTTTAAATTATGTAACTGATGTATTGAATTCTCAGCATCATAATCATTTGAACACCTCTATTATTATAAATATATATATATATATATATATATATATATTAGTGCTGTATATATAAAATATAATAATATTGACATAAAAAATATAATAAAATTGCTCTTCTAAAATATTTAATATTGAGTAACTTACTTTTCAGGCAAAATTTGGCCAGATGGTCAACATATCATTTTAATTGATGTAATTGTTGTCAAAAGCTTAAACAAGGAGGTAAATATGATTATACTGCACTTGAAAATGTAATGCATTGGTTACATAACTTTAAATTATAATTAACTCTACAATAATTAAGCAATTCTGTATTGTATAAAATATTCACAATATAAAATTGCTTTAAATATACAATTTAAATACCTCAATATTGAGTAATTTACAACATTTTGGCGAGTTAGTCGATATTTTAATTTTGTTTTTATTGTAATTAATTGTACTATTATCAAAAATAATAAGTGTATACAAACGATTATGCATCAATCTGAAAATTAAATGCATTAATAACAGAATTTAAAATCTTATTATAATTAATGATACAATAATTTCTATTGAAAAATATTTACAATATAAAATACAAATTTTAAAAGACTTGAATATCAGTAAACTAATTCATACTAAATTTGGTGAGTTAGTCCATTCGTTAATTTAATTGGCTGTATTATTGTCACAAAATTATTGTTTACAAATAAACAGAATAAACAGTGTAAAAATGACTGTGCATAAATCTGAACATTAAATGCATTGATTACAGAATTTAATAATCTGATTATAATTAAGTCTGCAATTTACATTTCAAACTAAATTTGCAGTCCATATATTCATTGAGTTTAAAAACTGAATTATAATAATGCAAAGTTACCTGAAAATTAGTATGAACCTTTAACAATCAGTTTTTCACCTTTTTGCA
>QVTF01021115.1:0-42500 GCA_003573665.1 Oxygymnocypris stewartii
TGCGTGTGTGTGTGAGAGAGAGAGAGAGAGAGTGTGTGCGTGTATGTGTGTGTGTGTGAGAGAGAGTGTGTGCGAGAGAGAGAGAGAGAGTGTGTGTGTGTGTGTGTGTGAGAGAGTGTGCGTGTGTGTGTGTGAGAGAGTGTGTGCGTGTGTGTGTGTGCGTGTGTGTGTGTGTGCGTGAGAGAGAGAGAGAGTGTGTGCGTGTGTGTGTGTGTGTGTGAGAGAGTGTGTGCGAGAGAGAGTGTGTGTGTGTGTGTGTGTGTGTGTGTGAGAGAGTGTGTGCGTGTGTGTGTGAGAGAGAGAGAGTGTGTGCGTGTGTGTGTGTGTGCGTGCGTGCCTGTGTGTGTATAGAGAGAGTGTGTGTGTGTGTGTGTGTGTGTGCGTGTGTGTGTGTGAGTGGCGTGTGTGTGAGTGTATGTGTGCATGTGTGTGTGTGTTTGTGTGTGCGTGTGTGTGAGTGTGTGCGTGTGTGTGAGTGTATGTGTGTGTGCGAGTGCGTGTTTGTGTGTGTGTGTGTGTGTGAGTGTGTGTGCGCATGTGTGTGTGCTTCACAGAAGATGTGAGTAAATGATGACAGATCCTTTAACCATGCATGGAGAAGAGTTGAGACCTGCTAAAACCATGTCAGGTTTAATGTATTTTTTCTAATGGTAGATGAAAAATAAACTCCAGTCAAGTCATTGACAGAAACTGAAGAAAACAGCTCAAACCTGATTTGCTTTTCGAGTAATTATGGACATATTGTCTCGTATGCTATTTTAGTTGGTTATGTTGCTATGCACACTTGGCATTAAACATGCATAAATAAGTAAAGCAATAGTAAAGTGTTTTTGTTAAATGCTTGTCTATCAGATATCAGTTTACCAAACTCCCGCAGGAATGCTTTCCACAAACACATGCTTAATTTACAAGTTTATACCCGTGTAACCTCAAGACATACTATACGACTTATGAGTTTAGTTATGAATGTGTAATCATAAACCGATCTCTGCACGCTGAGGTTTTGGCTCATCCCTCCAGTTCTTGTTTCTATTTCTAAACAACATCTACCTACAGTAACAGCACAATACCTTTCGAGCGAGGACATGTGCGGACTCGTGTTTGCCAGTCAACCGAGTGGAAAATCACTGCTTCTCTCCAAGCTTACGACTGATTAGGAGAAGCATTTTAATAGATGCTGCATTATATTTAATATTATTATACCGTGCATAAGAGATATGAAAGTAAATCAAGTTTCTTAACTAAAACCACAAAAAAACTTGTTTTTAAATTTAAATAAAATGAACTTTAACTGAAATAAAGCACAAATACAACATAAATACAACTGTACACTTATTGCCAAAGTATCATTTCTCATTTTCATTTAATTCAACTGGAAGTACTAAAATAACTCAAACTAAAATAAAAACAAATAAAATAACAAAACTAAATTTAACATAAAATCTGTAAAAATTCAAAATATTAATAAAAACAATAATAGTATCTCAAACGATGCTAAAATGCTACTTGAAAGGAAATAAATACAAATTTAACTTAATTTTTTTTATCTAGTTGCCAAGGCAACATTTCTCATTTTTGTTAACTTTAAAATGACTAAAACTGAAATTAACATTAATAAATATAAAAAAAACTATAAAAATGACAAAACTACCCAACAAAATTACTAAAACTAAAATAAAAATGAATACAAAAAAATAAAAGAAATTATAAAATTATAAAACTACCCAACAAAATTATATATTTTTTTTTTACAAAATTTACTAATTAACTAAAACTTCTACCATAATTAAAATAAAACAGAAAATGCTAAACTATATAAACTTAACTCAAAACATCCATAAAATTATAATAGTATCTAAATAATACTAAAAAAATTTTTTACTTGAAATAATATATATTTTTTTACTATAAACTTATTTTATTTCATAGCTGCCAGAACAACAACAGTTCTCATTTTCATTCAGGTTAATGATGCAATAATAATTATAATAATCATATAAATAAATAAGAATTTTGAACACAACAAAATGACTAAATCTATAAAATAAAACTACGTCCAAGCTATAACAGCATCTCAGTGATGTAGATTTCTGAACGGTGCGAGGTCATACTGTACGTCCATCTATGATTCATATATGATATTTCTATCTACGGAGGACAGGATTCGAGCACGATTAAACAGAAACATCTCAGTATTGTCTGGATGAGAAGTAAACTGTTTAGACTGGCAGCGGATGATGTCGGACTCCATATCTCAGCCAAAACTCAAGCCACGGTCAGTCACATTAATATCATCCAATTTAAAGAACACAAATCATATTTTTAAAAGCTCTTATTTGAAGACACAATGTTTGTTTTTGGTCCCGGAAACCAGGGAAAAACAGCAATGCATCGTATTAAACGTCCTGCAGATAGACGAGAGGAAAAGCTTTAATCAGCATCCGAATATGATTCGAGCGTTTCGGGTTACGTGCCGGAACAAACCAATCGCTTTCACATGAGCCAGAAACATAATTAACCTTCATCATAACACGATTACTGCATGAAAAGACCCAGAATACATCTGATGAAGCGACACATGAAACCACTTCCTGCGGCCTGTGTATGACATCAAATCTGACATGTCACCAATTTCACTAATCAAATTAGGTGGAAGAATAACCTCCTGATTAACGTCCACTCCAGCCATGAAATATGATCCATGATTCATATTCACGTTTCCAAAATCAGCAGTCTGGGATTTCAGTTTAAAATCATTAAAATCCTGACAAAAATGCATGAAACTAGACCAATAATGACAAACAAAAAAATGATGTTCTTACCTTGTTTTCTAGAATAAATATCTAAACGTTCTTGAATAAAGATGCATTTACTGTACAAGTGAAATTAATATTCTTCATGCCCCACCGGCAGATATTTGTGCTTGTTTTTTTAGAAAACAATATCTTAAATAATTTTAATTGTACAGTAAATTCATCTTGATTTGCAGTTGAATATAATGCTGATATAAGACGTATTTAAGTATAGCAACTTAAATGTAAAATAATATTATTAAGAATTTTTTCAACAACTTTTACACCAAATTAACTAAAAATATAATCGAAAAAACAATGATATAAAAACATATCCTAATGAATTGGCCTGACTGCTATGTTATGCATTATTAATTCATATATGTGTTATTAATTTGTCATAAGGCTGCTTCAATAAATCATTACTATCATCTGTATTGAGATGAGCATCTACGATGACTATTAAGAAACTACGTGGGTTATTTATTCTTAAATAAATCATAATTATATTTCAGAGGAACTAGGTAAAGCAAAAATGTGATTAATTATAATAATCAAATATTCACACGCTTGCTTTTACTGTCATAAACACTGACGGTCAAACGTTTGGAATAACTGCTTTTTGTGAAGTATGTTTGATCAAAAATACAGTAAAAATTGTGAAATATTATAATTAAAATTTCTATATGAATATATTTAAAGCTGAATTTTCAGCATTTATTTGAAATAGTAAGCTTTTGTAACATAATACATGTCTTTATTGGTACTTTTGATCATTTTAATGCATCCTTGATGAGTAAAAATATGATATATTTTTTTTTAAATGCATTTAACCGAAAAGTTTAATGTTTGTTTATAACAGTGTCATATGAAGGATCATGTGACAGTAAAGACTGTAATAATGGTGCTGAAAATACACGTTTGATCACAGATATAAATTTAAATCTCACAGATATTCACATAGAAATCAGCTATTTTAATAGTAATAATATTTTACAATTTTTACTGTGTTTTTGATCAAACGTGCAGCCTGTGTGAGCAGAAGAGACCTCCTTCAAACACATTAAAACAGCTCAAACTGTTCCGAACGTTCATTAAAAAACTCACGAACAGCATCGGGTTCTCAGGCTCAGGTTGGATGTAGAAACCCGATGTTTGTGTGTTTTCACGGCTGAACGCTGAATGAATACAGAAGAGCTTGAATAGGATTAAAACACACACTTTATTACTCCATTTGCTGATTTGCAGGGAAAGACAGGGTGATATCACACTAGCTGTAGTGGCTGTTTTCAGCAGGGCAAAGAATTCAGAATTCATTCCTAAAAAACAGCTTCAGACGCCTGATTTTGGCCCTTTTGTCAGAATCTCCTGATAAGCAGCGACACTCGGAGGAATGTGTTTTGGTGTTTAGTGCTGGGGGATTGTGTGATTGTGCGGCTGCAGGCGGGGTGGTGTTCGGAGGAAAGGAAACGCTGATGGATGCCGTGAGAAACGCTCAACATGAAGGTGCGTAATGATAGCAGATTGCACTGGTTTGTTTGAGTTGGAAGGCGGATCAATAACAGTGTTGTGTAATTCATGAGACGAGACAAAGACACACACACACGTTGTTTTATTATGGTTTAACGGGGGACTCTCCATAGGTGTAATGGTTTTTATACTGTACCAGCTGTATGTGCTATTGCCCTACACCTACCCTACCCTAAACTTAGCCCTCACAGGAGACGGTGCATTTCTACTTTCCCCTAAAAAACTCACTCTGTATGATTTATAAGTGTTTTGAATTATGGGGACACTGAAAATGTCCTCATAAATTTACATTTACATTTAGTCATTTAGCAGACGCTTTTATCCAAAGCGACTTACAATTGTGGAGTACATAAAGCAATTAATCTTGAAGAGGCAAACATACAGAGGAAGTGCCCATAACACTAAGTCACAGGCATTGTTCAAATAAGTACAAGCTAGCAAGGGAAGGAGAGAAAGATAAAGAGAAAGATGAAGATTTTGAAAAAGTGAAATAATTTTTTTTTTTTTTATGTAGTCAAGTAGAGTTGAAAGAGATGAGTTTTCAATTGTTGCTTGAAAATTGACAGGGATCCAGCATTCCGGATGGGGATGGGAAGATCATTCCACCGGCCAGGAACGGTGAAAGAGAATGTTCTGGAGAGTGATTTTTGAGCCTCTCTGTGATTGTACCGCACGAGGCGTCGCTCACTAGCAGATCTCAGACTTCTGGAGGGGATGATAATCACCTTCTCCTTGTAATACCTGTCATACCCATGTCAGTATACAAATTTGTGTCCTCATAAACCACATAAACACGCACGCACACACACACACACACACACACTCACACTCACACACACACACAACTACACACGCACAGACACACAGACACACACACACGCGCAAGATGATGAGAAACGGACAGGTGTGACAAATAAGAAAAAATATATATACTGGTGTTTTACCATTCAATAATTGTGAGTACAGTGCTGGTCAAAAGTTTGCCATTATTAAATTTTTCTTATTGTTTTCTCTTCTGCTCACCATTTATTTGATACAAAATACAGTACAAATTGTGAAATATTATTATAGTTTAAAGCAGCTGTTTTCTATGTGAATATATGTTAAAGTGTAATTTATTTCTGTGATCAAATCTGTATTTTCAGCATCATTACTGCAGTCTTCAGTGTCACATGATCTTCAGAAATCATAATAATATGCTGCTCAAGAAACATTTATGATTATTATCAATGTTGAAAACAGTCGTGCTGCACAATATTTTTGTAGAAACTGATGCATTTTATTTTTCAGGATTCACAGATGAACAAAGTTCAAAAGAACAGCATTTATTTGAAATATAAATCTTTTGTAACATTATAAATATCGTTACAGTCACTTCTGATCATTTAATGCATCCTTGATTAATAAAATAATGAATCCATTCCTTTTTCAAAAAGTCTTTCTTACTCCAATCTGCTTCAACATTGATAATAATCAGAAATGTTTCTTGAACAGCATATTATTATGATTTCTGAAGATCATGTGACACTGAAGACTGCAGTAATGATGCTGAGCACAGAAATAATTACAGTTTAACACATATTCACATAGAAACCAGCTGTTTTAAAACTCTAATATTTCATATTTTTACAGTATTTTTGATATTGAAATCTAAACTTCTGACTGATAGTGTAAATCCTGTTATTCCACCTCATCCAGTATGAAAGGACCGAGACTAAATAAAAGAGTAGTTTCATTGTTTATTTATACTGTTCAGTTTTACAGGCCGTTGAAAACGAATCCAAATAATATTAAGACACAAACCTCTCTCTCAATCGACCCAACCAAAGACAATAAACACCAGAAAACAATGCTCCGTCTGGAGGTCACGGTTTGCTCAGACGCTCCTTCTGGTTCTTCTCTCTCGTCTCTCGTTCTCTCTGAATGAGCTGCTGGCGCTCGGTCTCCCAGTCCTTCACCGTCCGCTGGTATTCAGATATATCTGCGTCTTCACAGGCCGCCAGCGTCTGCTGCGTCAGAGCCGATACCAGAGACTCCAGACTCCTCGAGTCCACCTTGTCCTGGGACACCAGGCGCTCCTTCAGCTCCTACAACACATAGAGCTCACAATGAACCCTATAGCCGGACATACACAGTAGCATCTATAGCCGATCATATACAGTAGCATCTATAGCCGGACATATACAGTAGCATCTATAGCCGATCATATACAGCTAGCCATCTATAGCCCGATCAATATACAGTAGCATCTATAGGCCGATCATATACAGTAGCATCTATAGCCGATCATATTACAGTAGATCTATAGCCACGAACATATAACAGGTAGCATCTAGAGCCTCGATCATATACCGTAGCATTTCTATAGCCGATCATATACAGTAGCATCTATAGCCGAATCATATACAGTAAGCATCTATAGCCGATCATATACAGTAGCATCTATAGCCGATCATATACAGTAGCATCTATAGCCGATCAGATACAGTAGCATCTATAGCCGAACATATACAGTAGCATCTATAGCCGAACAATACAGTAGCATCTATAGCCGATCATATACAGTAGCATCATATAGCCGATCATAACAGTAGCATCTATAGCCGAATCATATACAGTAGCATCTATAGCCGATCATATACAGTAGCATCTATAGCCGAACATATACACAGTAGCATCCTACAGCCCCGCATCATATAACAGTAGCATCTATAGCCGATCATATACAGTAGCATCTATAGCCGACATATACAGTAGCATCTATAGCCGATCATATACAGTAGCATCTATAGCCGATCATATACAGTAGCATCTATAGCCGATCATATACAGTAGCATCTATAGCCGATCATATACAGTAGCATCTATAGCCGTCATATACAGTAGCATCTATAGCCGATCATATACAGTAGCATCTATAGCCGATCATATACAGTAGCATCTATAGCCGGACATATACAGTAGCATCTATAGCCGATCATATACAGTAGCATCTATAGCCGATCATATACAGTAGCATCTATAGCCGATCATATACAGTAGCATCTATAGCCGGACATATACAGTAGTACCTATAGCCGATCATATACAGTAGCATCTATAGCCGATCATATACAGTAGCATCTATAGCCGATCATATACAGTAGCATCTATAGCCGATCATATACAGTAGCATCTATAGCCGATCATATACAGTAGCATCTATAGCCGATATATACAGTAGCATCTATAGCCGACATATACAGTAGCACTATAGGCGATCATATACAGTAGCACCTATAGCCGATCATATACAGTAGCATCTATAGCCGATCATATACAGTAGCATCTATAGCCGGACATACACAGTAGCATCTATAGCCGATCATATACAGTAGCATCTATAGCCGATCATATACAGTAGCATCTATAGCCGATCATATACAGTAGCATCTATAGCCGATCATATACAGTAGCATCTATAGCCGATATATACAGCAGCACCTATAGCCGATCATATACAGTAGCATCTATAGCCGATCATATACAGTAGCATCTATAGCCGATCATATACAGTAGCATCTATAGCCGATCATATACAGTAGCATCTATAGCCGATCATATACAGTAGCATCTATAGCCGACATATACAGTAGCACTATAGCCGATCATATACAGTAGCACCTATAGCCGATCATATACAGTAGCATCTATAGCCAATCATACAGTAGCATCTATAGCCGGACATACACAGTACCATCTATAGCCGATCATATACAGTAGCATCTATAGCCGATCATATACAGTAGCATCTATAGCCGATCATATACAGTAGCATCTATAGCCAGACATATACAGTAGCACCTATAGCCGGACATATACAGTAGCACCTATAGCCGGACATATACAGTAGCATCTATAGCCGATCATATACAGTAGCATCTATAGTCGGACATATACAGTGGCATCTATAGCCGGACATATACAGTGGCATCTATAGCCGGACATATACAGTGGCATCTATAGCCGGACATATACAGTGGCATCTATAGCCGGACATATACAGTGGCATCTATAGCCGGACATATATACAGTGGCATCTATAGCCGGACATATACAGTGGCATCTATAGCCGGACATATACAGTAGCATCTATAGCCGGACAGCATCTATAGCCGGGCATATACAGTAGCATCTATAGCCAGACATATACAGTAGCATCTATAGCCGGACAGCATCTATAGACGGGCATATACAGTAGCATCTATAGCCGGACATATACAGTAGCATCTATAGCCGGACAGCATCTATAGCCGGGCATATACAGTAGCATCTATAGCCAGACATATACAGTAGCATCTATAGCCGGACAGCATCTATAGCCGGACATATACAGTAGCATCTATAGCCAGACATATACAGTAGCATCTATAGCCGGACAGCATCTATAGCCGGACATATACAGTAGCATCTATAGCCGGACAGCATCTATAGCCGGGCATATACAGTAGCATCTATAGCCAGACATATACAGTAGCATCTATAGCCAGACATATACAGTAGCATCTATAGCCGGACAGCATCTATAGCCAGACATATACAGTAGCATCTATAGCCGGACAGCATCTATAGCCGGGCATATACAGTAGCATCTATAGCCAGACATATACAGTAGCATCTATAGCCGGACAGCATCTATAGCCGGGCATATACAGTAGCATCTATAGCCGGACAGCATCTATAGCCGGGCATATACAGTAGCATCTATAGCCGGACAGCATCTACAGCCGGGCATATACAGTAGCATCTATAGCCGGACAGCATCTATAGCCGGGCATATACAGTAGCATCTATAGCCAGACATATACAGTGGCATCTATAGCCGGACATATACAGTAGCATCTATAGCCGGACAGCATCTATAGCCGGGCATATACAGTAGCATCTATAGTTGAAATGGAACCACTTATTGAACCTTTAGAATAAAATATTTGCATATACGTGTCCCTGGAGCACAACACCAGTCATAAGGGTCCATTTTTTTAAATTGAGATGTATGCATCATCTGAAAGCTGAATATATAATATTTCCATTGATGTATGGTTTGGACAATATTTGTAAATCTGGAATCTGAGGGTGCAAAAAAATCTAAATATTGAGAAAATCATCTTTAAAGTTGTTCAAATGAAGTTCTTAGCAATGCATATTACTAATCTAAAATTAAGTTTTGATATATTTACGGTAGGATATTTACATCATGGAACAAACTTAATATCGAATGATTTTTGGCATAAAAGAAAAATGTATAATTTTGACCCATACAATGTATTGTTGTCTATTGCTACAAATATAGCTGTGCTGCTTATGACTGCTTTTGTGCTCCAGGGACATGTTTTGTATAATAATGTATCCATCAGGCTTTTTAAGACTCATATAGTCTGATATAGTGAGAATATGAAGGAAAAACAGCTTGATTTTTTTCAGAGACTCAAACAGAGCAAAAATATGAATTTGGTGCAGATGCTGATATTTATGATGATATTCAGCTGTTTGTAAATCAATGAGATCTTTATAACAGTAGAGCAGATACTGACATGAAATGATCTAAACATCAGTCGTCGCTCTCAGTAAGATGAGATGTAAATGATCCAAACAATGCTGATCGAGAGATGAAGAAATAAACGCTCCTCAGAAGATGTGATGAAGATCATTCAGTGAAAGTAAAGATCCTGATGATCAGATCTGAGTCTAAATATGATTGATGGAGAATCAAGTAAAGCTGAGCGTCTTCAGAAAGTGTTCATCTGGAGATATTACTGCAGTTATTCTGATGCTTACTTGATCAAAACCAGTCCAGAATTGACACGAGAAGCAGCCGCTGAACACAATTACACTAAAAGAGCTTTTACTGGATAATAAACTCTAAACGATCAATCAGAGACATGGAGGAGATTATGTGTGAAATCATTTAGTTTTTATGTCAATTATGATACAGCACCTTTTATCCACGTCTGCTATTTGTTAATATGTATTACCAATTTCCTCTAAAATGCAACGAGCACTAGCACACTGTGATAAAGCTTATACTGCGTTTATATAAATGCATAAATGTTTAGTGCATTTAATGTCAGAAAAACGAACCTTGAAGCGGTTGATGTACTCTGGTAGTCTCTGTGTCTCCAGCTCATCTTCCTCCTCCAGCGGCGTCGTCTCAGTGACGTTCTGTCCATCAGAGATCACCGAGAGATCCTGTAATATCTTCTCCACATGATCCAGCTGAAAGCACAGAGATGCTTCATCCCTCAACGACTCAATCACACGGCACCACACTCATTCATATTATAGATGCGCTTCATCACAGCGACTCTATATCAATGACATGCAACTAGCAACATGCTCTTCGAGTTTTCAAAACACTTTGTAGAAATGTGTCTCAGCAATGGATGCTCTGCAGTGAATGGGTGCCGTCAGAATGAGAGTCTGATCAAAACATCACAATAATGCACAAGCAGGGTTCATCATTAAATAAAGAGTCAGATTAAGTGAGGTTAACCGCAGACAAAAGGGGGCGCTAATGCAATCTATTTTTGCTAGACCGAAACACGTGCTCGTGATGGCAAGCACAAAACATGAAGATAAAGGCGGCTGGGAGAAGCTAATAAAAAAAGAGACTACTCTTTACTAGAGTAAATCCCAGTATACCGCTATTTATCACTCCGCATTATCTGACATGAATATCCCATTCACTCATAAAGAGAGCAGCGATTGTACAATGGGGCATTTGAGATACGGAGTTAGAAAATACAGTACATGAAGTCACCTAGAAGGTGATTAGTCTGATTAACATGACACACACACACACTCACACACTCACACACACACACACGCACGCGCACACACGCACACATACACACGCACGTGCACACACACACACACACGCACGCACACGCACGCACGCACGCACACGCACGCACACGCACACGCACACACACACACACGCGCACACACACACGCGCGCGCGCGCGCACACACACACACACACACACACTGTATATGTACATTTTGGAGAATTCTGTTGTTACAGGGTTATGTTTATCAGACATATTATACATTTTGCGCTCTGCTGTTTTTATGTAGGCTAGATTTCAAGTATTTTAGTTCATAAGATAATATATATTTATTTCAATCCCATACTGAAACCATCGGATCACATAATTTGTAATGGTTTTACTGATTATAATGATAATCGTATTGGTCTAATGGAAACTGTAATGGTGCCTGTTGGCCTTTACTAGTAAGTAGATGCTTTAATAGAAAACAACATCAAAATACACTAAATCCTAATGTAATATGTCCCAAAACACATTACAGGGAACCATTACTTAATGGTTCAATGTTGCTCGTTTGTACTGGTATTTGAAGTGGAAATCGTGATGGTTTCTATTGTTTTTATCAGCAGGGTCACCATGGGTTTTGTGATGTTATTTGCCATAAACACGACAGAATTGCTGTAATATTGTGAGGTGAGATATAGCGACTGATGTACTGTAGTTGTGGTGGGCCTATTTGGGAGAAAATCTGTTTTTTACTCTCAGTCCCGGTCCACAATAATCCACAGCACTCCAGTCCATCAGTTAACATCTGGAGAAGAAACAAATCCAGCATTAAGATGTTTATAATACAAGTCCATAATCCATAATAACTCTTCCTCAGTGAAAAAGTGCTTCTTCTGTCGTCTCTCACGTTAAAATCCAGTCTCATATTAGTTTTGATCTGTGCAGATTTCTCTCCTGATTCAGACCAGAACACTTTTTCACTGAGGAAGAGTTATTATGGATTATGACTCGTATTATAAACGTCTTAATGCTGGATTTGTTTCTTCTCCAGATGATAACTGATGGACTGGAGTGCTGTGATGTTTTTATTCTGACGGCACCCATTCACTGCAGAGCACACATTGCTGAGACACATTTCTCCAAACCTGATGAAGAAACACTCATCCTGATCTCGATGCATAATACATTTTTGTCTGAATTATTCTTTTAAACAACATTTTCACTACATAATCCTGCAGTATAAAGTCGTTTCATAACTTCTCTTCAGTGATCTCAAAGATTTACTTCAAAAACGTTATTGATGTGGCTTCTCTTTAAACTTTTCCCTCAGACAAGATAAATACGTACCACGGTAAGACCTCATTATGGTCAATTAGTTATCTCTGTAAATACTCACAACTTCCTCCGATAGCCGGACGTCTCTGAAGTCACACACAGCGTCCATGACGGCGAGGGCTCGCCCAAGATAACCGGAGGTCCAGATCAGGGGCATCTGGTGAAACACGGCGTGAAGTCCTCTGGACAGCTCCACTTTACCTGGAGATGAGACGTCTGACGTTCAGACTAGAGTCTGAGGACGTGCAAAACAACATATACTATATTGTCCAATGCATTAGACCTGTGGTTCTCAACGTTTTACAGCGGCGTAAAGTCTCTTCCACTTTGACCACAGTCACACATTTTCAATTAAAGGACAATATTTGCTCCTTAAATTGATTTAATGGTGCATTTTTTACCTTTATAGAGGCAAAGGTTTGTTATCCTTATTAATTGTTTGTCATGTTTTATGTCAAATTCTTAACATTCCATTAAGTGTATTATTAATATAATAAAGCAGTAAATGATGGCAAATCTGAGTGATACTTGAAGGTTTAAAAATAAAACCACCAATAGGTGGCAGCAAGTCACGGTCTTAATGAGCCAGGCGTCACGTCGTTCATTCATTCATTCAGTAAGGAAGCAAAATGCTGTAGTTATGAATGGGTTATTAATCACTGACTCTCAAAATGCCACAGACTCGTTCACTAACTAAACACCGCTTTATGTTGCTTGGAGATGATACGGATTTAATGCCACATTTGCCATCATTTGGATATTTAGGGAAATATTGCATTATGGTAAATATTTGCATTCTTGCTCGTACCTTAAACATGAAAACGAATATCACCGATCGCTTGATGGAGAGTGAAACTCTGATGCGCTCAGTGTTGATGAAAATATATCTGTGCTAAACACGGCCTCCAACTCACACACAATCTGAGCACTTATTAGCCTAATATTAGCCCTCATTTAGTCAGAAGATTAGAAGATTTCATCTCATATGCGAGTGATTTACTGGTAATGAGCCAGCACGTTTGTATTTCTTCTTCGCTGCTCTAAATAGTGGTTGTTTATAGGGCTGTCAAATTGGCTCAAAAACTACATTCAAATTTTTTTACCAAAATATTATCAAAATTCGAATGATATTCAAATTTAAAAGGCATAAATTCAGTTAGAAAAAAAAGGCTTTTGTCTTCTCTCCTGAGGCCACAAGAGGGTGAATCGAGTTAAATATCACCAAATGCACGTTTCTTCAAAGTAGCAATATGAGCAAAAATGTATATCTCTGTATTTTTTTTGGCTGATTTGCGGTATACGGTACATATCTCTGTATTTTGTATTTGGATTATACAAATCAATAAAGTGAATGTAACCATGTAGGCATATATAATGTGCAAAAAGGGTTAAATCGCATTACACTCTAAAATTGTAACATTGCGATCTAAAATCAAAAATAATGCTTTTAAAGTAAAGTTACATTTACTAAACAAAAATATGAAAAAGCACAGACTAGGCTAATTGAGTAACAAGGCTATTTTGATTACATTACAGTCACTTTACAGTTATTGCTATCGTATAAACACACTTACTTGTAGGTTTAAAACGTCCAACTACAAACATTTCAGCTAAATGCATATTTTAGGCAGTTATTGCGCTCATATTTCATTGTGCTCTGTCTGTTTGACGCGCATGCGTTCAGAACCAAGTCTGTGAGTTTAGCGGAGAATCTCAAGATGGAAATAGGTCCATGGCTTTCTAACATTTACAGACAGAGAATATACCTGTGAAATGTAAGTAATGCATTTAGGAAAAGAGTACATATCTCAAACAGCGCGTCTCTATCAGCGGCACACGCAGTGTTTCTGTCAGAGCCGCTTTAAACTCAAAGATTCATCATTACTGATACACCTCATTAACATTTAATCATATGATCGTGAGGTTCATGTTTACGCTGTTAATATGCACGTTTGCTAGCAAGCTCGTTTCTTCTAGTAATTACATGTTTTTTTTAAGTTTAACTTACATTAATTGTACATGTCTTTCTTGTGTGAGACGCGAGTGCAACGCTGATAGAAGATGCAATAAATATGCGTTCTGTGTGAACGGCTTGTTTTCAGTTTTGAGGTAAACAACATCTTCTCCACATTGATGTTCTCTGTTTCCACAATATGTTGAATGTGCAGCACCGCATCGAGTGGGTTCAACTGGACAGACAGGCTAAAACAAAAGCATTAAAATGCAACGACACCTCGTCATCGCATCTCGTGTGCCAAGCTGCCTGACGGACTCCTAAAATTCAAATGCAGTTTTTTATTTTAAATTCGACGAATATTCGAAATTCTATTTTTTTTTTTAAACAGCCCTAGCTGCTTGTGGCAGCACAGCACAACTTACTGTGTTTGCATTCTGAGCAGCGAAGAAGAGTTGTGCAGCGTTAAGCAAAGCTAGCGGGCATAACTATAGGTCTCGTGTAAGAACATGGTATCGGATCGGACTAATCACTAATGCATACACACCAATAAGAGCCAATCCCAGAAGCCGAGCGCTGAACCCGGCAGAGTTCTCCTGCTTTAGTCCAGCCAGCATCAGAGACGCTCCCATGATCCTCTCCTCCTGCCACTGAACATTCAGCACACAAACATCTCACCATCACAACACTGACCAGACCCAGCAGCACACGCACACACACGGATCTACTTACCCCGAGGGCAGGTTTGCTCGCCAGGTATTTGCTGAGGGCATAAAGCGACAGGATCTGTGTGGAGACTCGCTCAAACGACTCCTGAAGCATCACTTCTTCCACCAGCGAACAAGCTCCTGGATCGAGTCAGAGACTTCACTATTGTGTTCGGCTTATGCACGGGATGATGAACAGCTCTACAGACCTTTAAAGTCCTCGTCTTTGATGGAGTCGTCGATCAGAAGATTGAAGGTGAAGTCATCGGGAAACATGCCAAACTGAACCTGCGGTCAAATAAACAGACACGAATCTGAGTTTCCCGAAATGAGAATGATTATGAAAAATACTATATTAAAAGTGCATTATAGAATCTGAGTTTCCCAATATGAGAATGATTATGAAAAGGACTTTATTAACAATTATAGTATAGAATAATTCAGATTTTAATGCTTATGTGAGAAGTCTCTTCTGCTGCATTTATTTGATTTTAAATACTGTAAAAATGTGAAATATTATTTTAATGTAAATCAGCAGTTTTCTATGTGAATATGTGTTAAACTGTAATTTATGTATATGATGCAGCGCTGTATTTTCAGCATCATTACCGCAGTCTTCAGTGTCACATGATCCGTCTTATAACACTGTGATAACAATCATTTAAAAGTTTGGGCAAATACGTTTAAAATAATAATATTTCATACACGATTAGCATGCATTAAATTGAAAAAGTGCCAGTACAGTAATTTATAATGTTACAATATATTTATAATTTCAAATAAATGCTGTTCTTTTGAACTTTCTGTTCATCTGTGAATCCTGAAAAATTAAAATGCATCAGTTTCCACAAAAATATTAATGTTTTCAACATTGATAATAATCATAAATGTTTCTTGAGCAGTGTATTATTATGATTTCTGAAGATCATGTGACACTGAAGACTGCAGTAATGATGCTGAAAATACAGATGCACATCATAGAAATAAATTATAGATTAACACATATTCACATAGAAAACAGCTGATTTATATTCTAATAATATTTCACATTTTTTACAGTATTTTTGAGCAAATAAAAGCAGCTTTGGTGAGCAGAAAAGACTTTTCAAAAGTGTTTAGTGATTCCAGTCTCTGTGTATAAAGCATGCTCGGACATCTCGCACACCTTGTTCTTCAGCGTGTAGAGGGCGTTATCTCTGGCACCGTATTTAAGACAGTGTCGGATCCAGCTGTGAACGGTCCAGTCCCGAAGGTACCAGCAGTTTGGACTATGACGAAACCTGAGGAGAACACATCCAGCAGATGCACTGACTGAAGCGGTGCTGAGCAAACAGTAACCTGATGTAGTGATACTCACTTATACAGATAATACTGTGCTTGATCCACTTCCTCTTTTGATGATAAATTATCTATGAACTAAACAACATGTGCACGTTAAAGCACTGACTTTATTTACAACTTAATGCACATTTTACATGAGTAGTATATTTTTATACTCGGGCTATTTTCACGGCAAAAACCATTAAAGAATACAAGTATCCCATTTTACACCAACAACACTGCAAAACATGATTCTCTTACTTAGTGTTTTTGTGTCTTGTTTTCTAGTATAAATATCTACAAATACTTGAATCAACATGCATTTACTGTACACGTCAAATTACTTAAGATATGTCTAAAAACATTGTAAATTTTGCATATAACAAGCTAAAATATCTGCCAATGGGGCAAGAAAATAATATTGTTTAACCTTTAATTAAGATTATTTATCTTGCCCCATTTGGCAGATATTTTAGCTTGTTTTAAGCAAAATGTACAATATATATTTAGACATATCTTAAGTAATTTTATTTAAGTAATATTTTAATTCAGAAAAATCCACCAAAAGGGTCTAAAAGTTGATAAATATAGTGCTAAAGTCGCGTCATCATACGGTAGCTGATGGTGGTTGATATTGAGGCGGCTCGTCACAAATTAATGAACGTATGGGAAACACCGGAGGTTGTCTGGGGGGGGGGGGGGGTCGGTTCTCGAGCACACCGTGTAGAGCGAGGGGAGATTGTCCAATAGTTAATCGATTGCGGATGGTTTCATTTTCTCAGGCGGATTAAAAAAAGTGTAAGAAATAATAATAGTAATAAAAACTAAAATGCGTCTCCAAATATACTTGGCCGGCCTGCCCAGGTAAAGTCTATGTGTGGGAAACACTGATAAGCAACAGAGTACTTCGTGTGGATGCATGGTGTTATATGTTTGAAATCATCTCTGACCCTGGCGATGACCAAAGAGCTGACGGGAAACTTCTTCTCATACGTTCTGTCCATCAGAGAGGCCAGCTGACCTGCAGAAGAGGAGAAATCAGCAGAATATTCAATAATGACCGACACCATCATCATCATCACCAGCATCATCAACATCATCATCAGCATCATCACCATCATCATCACATTCACCATCATCATCATCATCATCATCAACATCACATTCACCATCATCACCACATTCACCATCATCATCACCATCATCACCACCATCACTATCATCATCACCAGCATCATCATCATCACCATCATCACCACCACCATCACCAGCATCATCATTATCATCACCATCATCATCATCATCACCATCATCATCATCACCACCAGCATCATCATCAACATCATCACCATCATCATCACATTCACCATCAGCATCATCATCATCATCATCATCAGCATCATCATCAACATCACATTCACCATCATCACCACATTCACCATCATCATCATCATCACCAGCATCATCAACATCATCATCAGCATCATCACCATCATCAGCATCATCACCATCACCATCATCACATTCACCATCATCACCATCACCATCATCACATTCACCATCATCACCATCATCATCACATTCACCATCAGCATCATCATTATCATCATCACCATCAGCATCATCACCAGCATCATCATCATAACCATCATCATCAGCATCATCACCACCACCATCATCATCACCATCATCACCACCATCACCACCATCACCATCATCATCATCATCATCATCATCTCACCCAGGTCCTGAGCATCTCTCGGTCTCTGATCCCAAACAGCAGGGTCTGTGTACGCCGGGGACAGCAGACATCTCCTGGCTGATTATATTCATTGATCAGTTGTCAATAGATTTTACATTTCAGTCATTTAGCAGACGCAAACGAGGACAATAGAAGCCATCAGAATCAAGTACGAGCAATGACACGCAAGAGCTATAACAACTCTCAGTTAGACTAACACAGTACAAAAAAAAATCATAATTCCAAACATCTACAGCACTCTGAGCAACATGAGAGTGATTCGTTCCTGAATGAATCAATGAATCGTTTAAATGATTCGGTTCACTCGCAATGACTCACTTATTAACAGTGACGTGCTGCCACCTGTTGGCGGTTTAATTTCACATTTAAGGTATATTTTCATTTTTTTAAATATCAGTATTCAATGTTGAATATTTAAAATGTCAAAAAAGTATGCATTTGTAACTAGTTAAAGCACTCCATGTGCTCTAAGCTGCGTTAAATAGTGTGTAAACACATCTAAATGCCTTCAGATGCAAATCCAGCTAAGATTAATATTGATGATACTGGTTTTATTTGTTTGGTAACAGCCTAAATGTGCATTATCTTACCCTGCTGAAAAACACAATAGAACCCTGCCCAAAACACAACAGCAAAGTAATGGTTATAATGGGAATTGTATTGGTTTTACTGGAAACTATAATGGTGTATATTGGTATGGGATGGATTCTATTGGTGGGGTGTTAAATCCTATTGGAAAAATGCCCAAAACACACACTAGAAAAATGAATTTTGTAATGGTTTTACTGGAAAAAGTTAATGGTTCATAATGGTATTTTAATGGAAACCATTGGAATTTCTGTGATGGTTTCTATTATTTTTTTTAGCAGGGTCGACTGATTAAATGTAACAATTTGACTTAAAAGACGTACACTTTTAGAAAAAATTGCTATATTAAAAGATAAAAATCTATTTAAACAAATGAAAAGATGAATTAATCACTGATGTGAACTGAGCACACAGAATATGAAGAATATAAAAAAACTGCATTATTATTTGTCAGATATCAGCACATAAAAATATCATCTGATTATCGTTATCCAAAACATATCGAGATATCATTTTTTTTCAATATCGCACAGTCGCACACCCCTGGTTTGATCAAATCTGTCATGAACACAGGTTTATATTACAGCCACTGATTCAATATTTATATATTTAAAAATGCATTGGAGTTTTTAAACCATTATATCATTAAAAAGATGATATAAACGTGTAACTTAAATGTTTCAGTGTTGATTTTTACCTATATATAAAAGTGATAGCAATTGAATTTGGATTCTGCTGTCAGTTTTAACATTTATTATTGCATTAACATAACAAATGGCAGGGTTTCTGTATAGTTTAGTAGAGAGAGACGGACATGTATTGTACTTCATATAAATATAAATTAATATTTCAAATCGATGCGGAATCAAAGCAAATAAACTGAAATCAAACCAAGAGCTTGTGCATAGAAACAGGTGTATAAATCGGTCACTTACGATGATTATAGATCAGTTTAATTCTCCTGAACACATAAAACATCAATCATAAATGTAATTAAACCTTCCAAATGATGTAAGTGATGCCAATAACTAACGTTATAAACATACGTCACGCCGTTCACCTTCCACTCATCTCCTCGCGCGGCGTTAATATAAACCAAAGCCTCACACTTCTACATTCACCCTGTTCTGAATTAATCATGACAGCATAATTATGATCAGTAAATGTAAAACTTACCGATCGATCTGTAATAGACGCATTTGGTAAAGGTTTGTACGGGAGACAGAGAGCGCCGCAAGAGGGAGGCCGCCATCTTTAGACTGAACCATTCAGCGCGAGGCTGGGGGGAGTCACAGATAATAACCACGACTTGGAATCGCTTGGATACATAACATTAAGAAATACATTATTATTACTACTAACAGTTAGGTTAAGATAGACATAGTTTTTTACTTGTATCAGAGGAATACCTTATATTTTATAGTAGCCTGCATTTTAATGTAACCAACCTAGTGCGCCCACAATGGTATAGTCCAGTCCGAGCCCGCGCATTGACCCGCGAAAGTGATTTTAGTTATTTTTAATATGAGTCCACGATTAAATTAACGGTCACAGTTGATTCTAATACTTATATAATTCAGTAATTCTAATAATATAATTGTTAAACGCATCACGGGTCACATGATTGTGGGTGTGTCCAATAGAGGGCGCGCTAATCTCATAAACACCGCTGATTTGAAATCAACTTATTTTTTATTTTTTCTAACACATGTTAGAAACACCACTCTTCTAAATTCACGGTATAATCGTTAAGTATTTAAAGAAATATCAAGATAAACTCCCTTCTAAAACACACCATGTATAGTTAAATAAAGGTGTATGTGGGAAATAAATCAAATAAATGACTTGACTTTACTAATGAAGAGAGCTCTGTGTTGTGATTGGTCTAAAAAACATCCTCAGAGGAACTGACTGCTGTTACACACCAGAGAAACCACACACACACACACACACACACACACACACGCTCACACCACACACACACAACACACACACACACACACACACACACACACACACACACGCACACACACGCGCACACACACACACACATATCGTCTTAACATGGACTAAATATATGATACATGGATATCGTAAACAGCCAAGCTCAATAACATATATTCTTGAAATTAAAAATATATTGAGTTTCATCCATCAAATACAAAAAAATATGTTTAATTATATTTCATTGACTATACAATACATTTCCAGTCTTATGTGTCCTTTGTGTTATATCTGTGTAAAAGCTCAGGATTATTTTACTATATTTATATTTGCTGCTTTCATGTTCATCTTAGTTCAAGTTTTAGTATTTTAGTTGTGTTTTTATCATTTTTAGTAGTTTCTGTTGTTTATAAATAGGTAGAGTTTTAATTCATACTTTTTATTTATTTTTATTTCAGTTTTAGTTATATTAGTTCATATATTGTAAATTATCTCAAATAAAATAAGTTTAATTTTTTTATATTATATTAGTTTAATTAACAGTTTTAATTAATTTTTATTTCAGTTTTAGTTTAGTTATATTAGTTCATATCTTGTAAATGATCTCAAATAAAATAAGTTTAGTTTTTTGTATTTTATTTATAATATTATTTTAATTAACAGTTTTTATAAATTTTTATTTCAGTTTTAGTTTTAGTTATATTAGTTCATATCTTGTAAATGATCTCAAATAAATTAAGTTTAGTTTTTTGTATTTTATTTATTATATTATTTTAATTAACAGTTTTTATATATTTTTATTTCAGTTTTTGTCATATAAGTTAATCAAGTGAAAAATGAGAAAAAATTGCCTTGTAAATTAGCTAAAACAAAATAAGCTTAAGTTTTTTGTATTTTATTTCAAGCAACAAAAAATAATTTATTCAGGCCTATTTATTTATTTATTTGTTTGTTTTAAAATATGGATTTGGTTTTATTTAACCATAATAACCCTGATGCAAATGCATTATCTTGGATTGGAATATTGGAGGGCAAAATATTTTTGAATGCTTACAAATATATAATACCACCCCCCCCCCCCCCCCCCACCCCCCCAAAAAATGGAGAGAAAATTAATTTACGTGAATATATTTAAGCAATATATGAAAGAATGTTGCATTTATATGCATTAATATTATTCTGTATTGTTTATTTATTGATTTCTTTGCAATGGAAAAGGTGTTTTTGTGTTTTTGTTTATTCTATGGCCTTTCCTGAATTTTTATTTGTGGATTAGCATTGTTATCTTGGATTTTAACTGGTATTTTATTTGATCCTTTACTGTATTTTATGATTGTTTTGTACAGCACTTTGGTCCCGGCAAGCTGAATTTAAATGTGCTCTATTAATACAATGTACTTGTGTTGATTTCAAGGCGGCTGCAGTGTTTCTGGAGTGAGCGGGTCATTAACCGTCAGCTCGGGTCACACAGAAGTGGAACTGAACACACGCTGTGGGTTTTTATTTTTCTCAGTGCTACCGTTTTCTCAGCAGCGCCGTGTTTAGCCCCTTTGTCCTGATTCATCCAGGACTTTCAGTTCAGCAGAGACGCTTCACAGTACCTGATTCTGTGTGTTTCACGGGCTTCAAACCAAGCACTGAGGTGATGGGAAGACAGGAAGAGGATCTGAGCACTTCCTCTTTGCTCTCGGAGTTTCATCAGGACAAACACCCAGAAGGTGTGGTGCCTAAAAACCGCCTGAGAGTTGAATATTCTTCAGCAGATCCAGTAAACCGTACACAGTCAAGTGTTTGGAATAATGTGTGTGTGTGTTATAAAAGAGGTCTCTTCTGCTCACCAAAGCTGGTTTATTTGCTCAAAAATACTGTAAAAATAGTGAAATATTATTAGTATTTAAATCAGCTGTTTTCTATGTGAATATGTGTTTAAGTGTAATTTATTTATGTGATTAAGTCTGTATTTTCAGCATCATTACTGCAGTCTACAGCATCACATGATCTTCAGAAATCATTCTATATTTAGATTTATTTCAAAACTCATAATAGAATTGGTGGATGCCGCCCAACTCTCTTTCTCTCCATTTCCATTTGTGAACTGAAGTTGTGCAAGCGCATGTTTTGTTGTAAAAATCTGATTAGTTTTTGTTCTTTTTCTGCGTCCAAACTGAGAAACGATAAGCATCAACAATGAGAAGTGTGTTATCTTGTGTGAAGGCTTTGGACTCTCACAGCGCTGCTCCGTTTCTGTGCTGAGGAGGAAGTGTGTTTGGCTTTTTAAGGAAGAAAACCTGTCCAAAAGGTTGTAGAGTAAAAATAGACTGCATTTAAGTTCACTTCAGAATATATTTGCTCTGATGAGTGTCCCTGGAGCACAGAAGCAGTCATAAGCAACAAAATACACTGTATGGGTCAAAATTATACATTTTTATTATATGACAAAAATCATTAGATATTAAGATCATGTTCCATGAAGATATTACCTACCGTAAATATATTAAAACTTAATTTTTGATTATTAATATGCATTGCTAAGAACTTCATTTGAACAACTTTAAAGATGATTTTCTCAATATTTAGATTTTTTTGCTCCCTCAGATTCCAGATTTACAAATATTGTCCAAACCATACATCAATGGAAATATGATTTATGCAGCTTTCAGATGATGCATACATTGACTCTTATGACTGGTTTTGTGCTCCAGGGTCACATATTATACTGTAACAATATATGCTAGTCTTAAAGTTTAGCAATAATGAGTATTTATGGTTCATTTTCTAGTAAAAATGTCTATTTACTGGATATTTGTTTGCTGAAATATGTATTAGAATTAATTGAGTTTTTGATTAAAATAAGACTAATTGGGTCAGAATTTTTTTTAATTTCCTGTTGAATTTTGAAGTGAATTTTTCTCATATTTTCAGGTATTAACAGTGCAAACGATAATTTCCTACTCAGTATTTTTGTCTTGTTTCTCGTTAGAAACATTCTTTAATCAAGACGTTTACTTGAGAAGCTAAATAACTTAAGATAAGTCTTGTTTTATAAACAATATTGTTAAAAATGTGTTAGTTTTTGCTTAAAACAAAGAAACATATCTGCCAATGGAGCAAGAAAAATCATCTTGTTTTCCATTTAAAGTAAGATTTATGAAATATTATTAGGTCTATTTCTTGTTTTAAGGAAAAACAAGGCTTAAGTCATTTTGTAAATGCATCTATATTGAAGAATAGTTTTATATTTATTCTGGGAAGAAAATTCAAAAACACTAATTAACAAAATAATAATAAATACAAAATGTGAAAATATTTTTTTGCAGTAAACAAACATAAAAAAGAGCTACAAATATTATTTATTTCCCTGAACATGTCTTTATAGTATTGATTTAAATGATGGTATTGATTCTGTGCTGTTGTAAATGTATTTAAAAGTCAAAAGTTTAATCTTTAAATGAATTTATTGTTCTTAAATATGATCAGCGTTCACACTGCAGTTGATTCACAGGCAAATAAAATCATCTGTGTTTACAAAAATACAAAACTATCATAAATCATAAAGCTGTCAGTCAACCCATTCATCGTTAATTTATCAAAGTCAGACAGTTTTAAAACAAGAACACCTCCATTGAAGGCAATTAGCAATATATCAGTTTTCATCTCTCAATTATATGAATTTCATTGGACATTATGAAATATTAACAAGTAGACTAATGCTACACGTCTTCTGAAAATCAAATACATTCACTGCACAAAATATGATTTTCTTACGTAGAATTTGTCTTGTTTTCCAGTAAACATTCATAAAGCATTTACACTGCAAAAAATGATTTATTCACGGCTTGTCTTCTATTAAAATTATTGAATCTAGATTAATTTACTGTACAAGTAAAATTAGATAAAATATCTGCCAATGGGGTCAAAAATCAGCTTAAATCAAAGACTAAACGAGATTATTTTTCTTACCGTTTTTTGGAAAGCAAGCATAATATCTTAAATAATTTCACTCATACAGAACAAGAATATTTTGATATTTATGCTTGAAAACAAGAAAATATTAAGTAAGATAATTATATTTTGCAGTGTATTTGTAAAGCAAAAGCTCAAATTTGTGCTTAAAAAAATATGAAAAATATCAGCCAGTATGGTTGTAAAAATAAACTATTTAAAGTAGATTTTTATGAGCACAATTATTGATATTTTGTCTTTTTTAAGCATAAACTCATTTTTCAAGACTATAAAACTAAACATATTTAGATCATTTGTACTGGAAACCGTCTGAAACACTGACGCAGAAAATCATTCTGTATATTTATCACACATTTCAAACATGGTTATTCTGTCGTATCAGAAGCGCGAGTGGTCTGGTTTCGTCTCCTCCTCTCGGGTCTTGTACAGCTCAGGACCGTACAGACTGTCCTCGTCTTCTTCTCGACCCGAGCTCCCGCCGTCAGACGGAGACAGGTTCTTCTGGGACAGATCGAAGGGCTCCTCCTGACCGATGCGGGACAGGATCCGTAGAGGACCGGAGAGACAGAGCCGTCCCCGTCGCCTGAAGACTGAGCGTCCAGAGACATCGTCAAGAAGACTAAACATGCATTTACTGTTAAACGATTTCTTGTTTTAAAAACATTCAAAGCTTAAAACCAGCATCTGCTAATGGAGTGTCTTAATTCAAAAGCTAAACAAGATTATATTGCTTGTTTCAAGCTGAAACTAACCAAAACAAGACATAATATTTGAAGCCTGCGCAGTTGATTCGACAATGTTTAGATATTAATTCAAGAAAACAAGACACAAACACTAAGCAAGGGTTTTCTTTTTTAAGTGCGATTATACAGCGCTGGCCAAAACTATTAGAAAACTAATATTTCCAGAAGCTAAACATGGTTTTCAGTCAGTTTTTTCTATCTTTTGCTGGAGTCTGTCAGTGGGAGACATTAATTGTGATAATCAGTGAGATTTTAGTCTGATCTGATCATCATCCGTCTGTCTGGAACCACATGAAGAAACTGAGATGCGTTTAATCCTAGGGACGTCGTGGCTCTAATGGATCGAGCGTTGGACTTGTAACCAGAGGTTGTGGGTTCGAATCTCGGCTCCGGCAGGAATTGTCCACGCGGGCCCGACCCCACGCCCCGGGAGGCATTGCCCTGAGCAAGGCCACCGACTGCCCCGGGAAGGCACTTGACCCTGAGCAGAACACCGAACCCCCAACTGCCCCCCCTGGCAAGGCACCTTGAGACCTTGAGCAGGCACCAACCCCAATGCCCCCAAGGCACTGAGACCTTGAGCAAGGCACCGAACCCCAACTCCCCCGGGCAGCACCTTGAAGCAAGGCACCGAACCCCCAACTGCCCCCCGGGCAAGGCACCTTGAGACCCTTGAGCAAGGCACCGAACCCCCAACTGCCCCCCTGGCAAGGCACCTTGAGACCCTTGAGCAAGGCACCGAACCCCCAACTGCCCCCCTGGCAAGGCACCTTGAGACCTTTGAGCAAGGCACCGAACCCCCAACTGCCCCCCGGGCAAGGCACCTTGAGACCTTGAGCAAGGCACCGAACCCCCAACTGCCCCCCTGGCAAGGCACCTTGAGACCTTTGAGCAAGGCACCGAACCCCCAACTGCCCCCCGGGCAAGGCACCTTGAGACCTTTGAGCAAGGCACCGAACCCCCAACTGCCCCCGGGCAAGGCACCTTGAGACCTTTGAGCAAGGCACCGAACCCCCAACTGCCCCCCGGGCAAGGCACCTTGAGACCTTTGAGCAAGGCACCGAACCCCCAACTGCCCCCCGGGCAAGGCACCTTGAGACCCTTGAGCAAGGCACCGAACCCCCAACTGCCCCCCGGGCAAGGCACCTTGAGACCCTTGAGCAAGGCACCGAACCCCCAACTGCCCCCCTGGCAAGGCACCTTGAGACCCTTGAGCAAGGCACCGAACCCCCAACTGCCCCCCGGGCAAGGCACCTTGAGACCCTTGAGCAAGGCACCGAACCCCCAACTGCCCCCCCCTGGCAAGGCACCTTGAGACCTTTGAGCAAGGCACCGAACCCCCAACTGCCCCCCGGGCAAGGCACCTTGAGACCCTTGAGCAAGGCACCGAACCCCCAACTGCCCCCCTGGCAAGGCACCTTGAGACCCTTGAGCAAGGCACCGAACCCCCAACTGCCCCCCTGGCAAGGCACCTTGAGACCTTTGAGCAAGGCACCGAACCCCCAACTGCCCCCCGGGCAAGGCACCTTGAGACCCTTGAGCAAGGCACCGAACCCCCAACTGCCCCCCGGGCAAGGCACCTTGAGACCCTTGAGCAAGGCACCGAACCCCCAACTGCCCCCCCCTGGCAAGGCACCTTGAGACCTTTGAGCAAGGCACCGAACCCCCAACTGCCCCCCCCCCTTGGATGGGTTAAATGCAGAGCACACATTTCACTGCTGGTGTGAATGTGACAAATAAAATGATAAAAATATATATATATCCAGAAGAAGACACTCTGAGAAACTCTGCTGAAGTGCACCGAGGACACAAAGCATGCTCACTCACAGCTGATTTAGTTTAATTAATGGAAGTTAATTGATCTATTTATGACAGCATCCTAATCTTAAAGTGCCTAACGCTTTTAACAGCGCTGTAGGAGCTTTCTAGAAGCGTCTTCTTCTGGATTGAGTCCGTCTCAGTTTCTTCATGTGGTTCCAGACAGACTGATGATGATCAGATCAGATTAAAATCTCACTGATTATCGCAATTAATGGCTAAATGAATGAACTGACACACTACAGCGAAAGATAGAAATAGAAGATAGAAGCTAAATAACTTAAGATAAGTCTTGTTTTCTAAAAATATAGTTAAAAAATTAGTTAGTTTTTGTATAAAACAAGAAACATATCTGCCAATGGAGCAAGAAAAATCATCTTGTTTTCCATTTAAAGTAAGATTTATTAAGATGTATAAGGTATATTTCTTGTTTTAAGCAAAAAAAAGACTTAAGTCATTTTGAAAATGCATCTTTATTGAAGAATAGTTATATATTTATTCTGGGAAGAAAATTCAAAAACACTAAGTAACAAAATAATATTAAATACAAAATGTGAAAATATTTTTTTGCAGTAAAAAAAAAAGAGCTACCAATATTATTTCTTTCCCTGAAAATGTCTTTATAGTATTGATTTAAATGATGGTATTGATTCTGTGCTGTTGTCAATGTATTTAAAAGTCAAAAGTTGAATCTTTAAATGAATTTATTGTACTTTGGAATGTTTGGAAATGTAAACTGACACACTACAGCGAAAGATAGAAATAACTGACTTGAAAGCATTTTTAGCTGCTGGGAATCCTAGCGTATAATCTTTATGGCCTCCAGTGTTTAAGGCTTCTTACCGCGAGCGTCCAGGCCTTGGTCCATGATGCCGTGTTTGACCTTCATGTGGCGGGTCAGGTTTCCCTTCAGCGTGAACTTGCTGGTGCAGTAAAGACATTTGAAGGGTTTGCTGTCAGAATGCAAGTGCATGTGGCCCATCAGATTATGCATTCGGTTAAACTCCTTTCCACACAGCTGTAACGAGAGTCACTATTCAGACAACCCTGATCAAGCACTAGTAAAACTCCACTCACAAGTGTGTGGAAGCTTGGGTAACACTTTATTTTAAGGTGTACTTGCTATTATAATAAGAATACATTATGCATAATTACATGCAGGTAACCCTAATCCTAACCATATAGTTAATGCATGTAGTTAATTAATATTACTTAGTACTTAAATGCATAAGTAACAAGGAAACCTTCAAATAAAGTGTAACCGAAGCTTGTCATAATGTAAAATGTGAATTGCAACTTTTTCCGAATTAAAACTTTTTTATGACATTTTCGAAACAAAGGAACAAAGAAAGAAACAAAGCCAGAATTGTGAGATTTAAACTCAGAAATGCAAAACAAAAATATATAAAAAGAGGCAAAATTGTCTAAGATAAAAAGTCACAATACCTTATTGTTATTTGTTTTTAATTCTGTGGCAGAAAAAAAAAAATCCAAATTAATTTTGAAACAAAAAAATAATAAAAATTAAATTTTGGGATGTATGCATAGCCCAAACAAAACCAAAACTCCTTGCCACATAAACTCTCAAAAGGAGAAAAAAAATATATAAAAAAGTCACAATTATATGTATTTTCCACGGAGGAACTAAAAATACAATTGTGAGATGTGAATTCAAAATTGTGAGAGAAAAGGTGATATTTGTGACAAACTCGCAATTGCAAAAAAAAGTCGCAATTACCTTTTTATTTTTTATTCCATGTCAGAAACAAGCTTCCACACAAATGTTCCTTCATTCTCGTTGTGAACTAGACAAATGACTGATCATGTAATGAACCATATATTAGCAGGATTACTGATCGCAGGTGATCACGTGATATTGCGCGATCATTATTCATATCAGATCAATACACTGGGAATATGATTTAGTAAAGATGTGATTGTATTTACCCGTGTTCAGCGAAATCCAGTCATTCCAATAGAATTCTGTGTGTATTTAGTCACGTGAACGCACTAACAGAACACTGCTTGTTGTTTAGCCTTGTGAGTCCTGATTTATACATCACTATATCACCTGTTCACTAACCGACCGCAGCCTTAGGACAAATATCTCAACACTTAAATCCAGATATCTGTCTTGTTTAGGCAAAATAAATATACAGTTTGAAAAAAGCGTTGTCACTTTAAATAGACTCTTTTGCACTACACCAATTATATCTGCGCTGTTTGTTTATTTCACTGGTTTGCAACTCTATATCTTCCATGTGCCTTATGCTACTATCTCTTTTTATTTTAATTTTATAAAAAAAAAAATATATATATTTTTTTTTTCTTCTAATAGTTGCATACATGTATGTGTATGTGTATATTTATTGTATTATTATCTGTATTTTACGTTCTACTGTCAGTGTTTAGTGTTATCTGAGGGTCTGAGAGTAACACAATTTCAATTCTCTGTATGTATGTATGTATGGCAGAATTGGCAATAAAGCAGACTTTGATAAAGTCACTTAATTTAGAGAGTTTCTCAGAAAACAAGACTTCATAGCATTTCATATAATTTTATCATTTTGATTCTTAAGTAAATGCATCTTGATTTAAAAATATGTATTTGTTTGTTGTGCAAAACAAGACAAAAACATCAAACAAGGACATATTTTTCACAATATACAGGATATTTATATTATTGAGTAACTGGCGTATCTTACGTAATATGGCCAGATATTTAGTTTATTTGTTGTTCTGCCAGAAAAATGAATTTGGTTGCAACTCTGACTTACAGTTTGTGTTAAAGACAAAGCAAAGAATGTGTTTTCTTCATCGGTCTTTAGGAGCATCATAACAGATTCTTGTATTATTCTTTATGTCTGTGATTATGAGTGTCTCACAGTATTGCAATTCTGTTTTGGTTATGATATGATTTGGATATATATGAGTTTGTCAGTTAGGCTTATGACAAAGTCGAGGAACCGCATTAAAATGTGTTCAAAGATAGCAGCCTCAAGAAAAGTTATTATTATAAGAACTCTTAATGCTGGCCAAGAATATTGTTTCTAATCAGTCACGTGTTGTATAATGAATTTGTGCTTCTAGCATCTAATCATCTCAAGATTTAATCAAGTGAAACTAAATATTATTTTGGGCTGTAACTGCACTAGAGCTGAATAAGGTTTATTATTATTATTATTATATTGTATTTACTGTGTCTTGTGAATCGTGTTTTGTTGTTTGTAACGAGTGTGCAACAAACATATCTTTATGCACAAATAATTTCAGAATTATTTTGATCATAAAGACCCAGGAGCACAAAACCAGTCATACGGGTCATTTTAGGAAAATTAGATTTATGCATCATCTGAAAGCTGAATAAATAATATTTCCATTGATGTATGGTTTGGACAATATTTGAGAATCTGAGGGTGCAAAAAAATCTAAATATTGAGAAAATCATCTTTAAAGCTGTTCAAATGAAGTTCTTAGCAATGCATATTAATAATCAAAAATTAAGTTTTGAAATATTTATGGTAGGAAATATCTTCATGGAAAATGATCTTAATATCCTAATGATTTTTGGCCATAATTTTGACCCATACTTTGACTAAATATACCTGTACTGCTTATGCCTGCTTTTGTGCTCCAGGTACACATATCATATCATATTTCTATGCAGACTAATGCAGTGACTGGTTGTCATCGTATGAAAACGGTGACTGTAGAGCACAGCCAGTGGAAAGAGAGAGATACAGTAGACTGAATCACGGAGCCAGCGGAGGGCCGGACCGTGTCTCCTCTGCGCTCTTTAGTATTTTGTTATTAGGGTGGTCCTTTCCTTTCCTTCAGGAGGATAGAGGGACTGTAAACTGTCCGAACGGACCGTGAGAAAACAGGAAGTGCTCCTGAGCACAAGAGAAAGCGAGATGAAATCTATTTGTGGGGCTTGTTCTCGGGGGACGAGAGAGCCATTGTTACACGGTCAGTTTGTGCAGCGATATCCTTCCTATAGACGAGGAGACACTCAACTGCCAAAACCGTGTCTGGTCATCGTTCGGCCCGACCCAAGGTCACACGCATTCCAAAACAACCCACAATCCACGACGGGTTAGACGTATATACATCCTTATTACACAGAATGAACTTCATTCACCGAGTGTGTGCAAACACACGGAACGTGTTGTGGTTCTTAGGAGCTCTTGGTGCATGCATAATGCATAATTCATAACTATTGGTACATGCATAAGTCAATGAAGAACTGAATTCACATCCCTCTGCTTTAACGCATTAGTCTAATCTGTTTCTGAGAGCAGCTTTGTATTATAATACCCAGCTTTGAATCTAGTTATGCAGGGTTTCTGCGGGTCACATTTTGACTAAATCAGGCTTTAAATCGTCTTTCATTTTAAATCATGGCATTAAATGTTGCACGCAATGCAAAGAAAAATGAAGAATATCTTCCTCAGTATTTTGTCTTTTTAAATATTTAAACATCCTTAAATCAAGATTAATTTACTAGAGATGCAGAATGAAGATATGAAGTCGCGTTTACTGAGAAATCAAGCTGAATTGAGTGAGTTTATGCTTAAAATAAGAACTAATATTTATCTTTGAATGAAGTGGATTTTTATGACTTCATCTGCAGATATTTGTTCTGGTTTTAATCATAAACTCATTTCATTTTAATCAGTTTGTCAGAAAACAAGACTTCTTTTCTTAAGTCATTTTGCTTTTCCAATAATTGTGTCTTGATTTATGAATAAAGACATAATCAATTTATCAAATCTCCAGTCATCCTTAAATCAAGATGCAAAATTAAGATGTGAAGTCTTGTTTTTTGATAAATTGAATAAATAAAGTGAGTTTATGATTAAAACGAGGACTGAAAACACTTGTTTTCACAGATATTTATTCTGGTTTTAAGCATAAACTCGCTGCATTTTTATCAGTTTATCAAAACTGATTTTATTTCTCAAATAAATGCATCTTGATTTAAGGATCTTCAGACATTTGCGCTGGAAAACAAGACAACACTAGACTCCAAGAACAGCACTTCTGATCAGGACAAGTTCTTTCTGTCTATTTTTGGGGGAAATTATTTAAAAAATAATAAAGATCGGTTTAAAGTTGTTCTGTATTTTCAAAATATGACGCATTGGAGGAGACCATATTGACTATATGTGACTCAAAACCAGTCATAAGGGTCAATTTCGTGAAATTGAGAGAACATAAATCATCTTTCCATTGATGTATGGTTTGTTATGATAGGACAATATTTGGTTATGATCTTTCTTATCATACGAATCACGAGAATCACAGGCATGTGTTGTATAATGAATTTGTGCTTCTAGCATCTAATCGTCTCAAGATTTAATCTAAACTAAATATTATTTTGGGCTGAACTAGAGCTGAATAAGGTTTATTATTATTATTATTATATTGTATTTACTGTGTCTTGTGAATCGTGTTTTGTTGTTTGTAACGAGTGTGCAACAAACATATCTTTATGCACAAATAATTTCAGTATTATTTTGACCATAAAGTTGATATAAAATGTGACCCAGGAGCACAAAACCAGTCATAAGGGTCAATTATAAGAAATAAATCATCTTTCCATTGATGTATGGTTTGGACAATATTTGAACATCTGGAATCCGAGGGTGCAAAAAAATCGAAATATTGAGAAAATCGGCGTTTAAATGAAGTCCTTAGCAATGCATGTTACAAATAAAAAAATACGTTTTGATATTTTTACAATATGAAATTGACCTGTAACATGATTTTAATATCCTAATGATTTTTGGCATTAAATAAAAACGTCTAATTTTGGCCCATACAATGTATTGTTGACTAAATCTAGCTGTGCTGCTTATGACTGCTTCTGTGCTCCAGGGACTCCATGACTTGTCTTTACTCGGTCTCAAACTGGCCTTCATCAGACCTGCAGAAAGCCTGGATGAATGAGTCGGCGACGCACCTTGCATTTGTAGGGCTTGATGTCGGAGTGGACGATCATGTGAGCCTTCAGCGTCTGCTTCTGGACGAAGCTCTTGTAGCACAGGTGGCACCGGTACGCCCGGATGTTGGTGTGAATCAGAACGTGCCGCTTCATGTTGGCCAGCAGCGTGAACTCACGGCCACAGATACGACACTTGTGCTCCTTCACTCCCTGAAAGACGAGGAGGAACAGTGCTTGAGAAACCACGACTGACTTACGCTTGTGCATTAATAGTGTTCCTGTGGCTCGGTGGTAGAGCATTGTGTTAGCAGCATAAAAGGTTGTGGGTTCGATTCCCAGGAAACACACATACTGACAAAAAATGTAAGTCGCTTTGGATAAAAGCATCTGCTAAATGCATAAATGTAAACGTAGCAGACGCTTTTATCCAACGCGACTTAGATTGCATTTCAAGTTTGCATTTGAGCACGAAAAAGGGTTTACGCATAAAAACAACAAGTGTAATACTGCTTTAAATATTTTATTTTTTTTCCCAAAAAACTTAAAGTTTTCAGTTTAATTTTTTTAAATAAATATCACACATTTTCCCCTGATTTACAGAAAACACCCGCTAAAATATCATTCAGTGTAACAATCTTATCAGGGATATTTACAACAAAAATCAGTTTATGACATATTAAAAGACTAATTACTTACACCCCGGATATGATTTTTAATTTGCCACTATTCTAGGTTTCACCCGTTTGTCAATAAGACTTTTTTACTCATTTAAAACACAATAAAATTGAATATGCTCCCTTATTCTTTTATATATTTGAATATGTACGAGTCAGAATAAACATGTTTGAATCTTTACATAACTATCGTGTTACGTTGAATAACAATTGAACATTATTTCAAACTAATTTTGACATTTTATTCTCCCAAAACCTGTTTGAAACCTTAAAAGTAGACGGTTTACTTATATTTAATGTTCTTTCTATGGACATAAAATCCCTTTTGTCAATTTATTTTGATGCTGACATCTTAACGTCTTTGACTCTAATGCGTTCCCTGGGAATCGAACCCATGACCTTGATGTTGCGAGCGGGGGGGTGTTTGAGCTGCAGGAATAGATATGAGGAAACTATACTGTAAATGGTTTTGCTTCCATATTTTATAATGGACATCAAGTAATGACTCATCTTATAAGATGTAACGAAAATATTATTTATATCAAACCATGATTTATTTATGGTTTCTAAATGTATTTTGAATTTTAATGTTTTTTTATGTTCTTGAGAGTCAATAAATTATAGCACAAACCAATTTTATCCTCATATTTAATGCTTTTTGGTTTGTTTTAATGATGATTATTGCACGCTGCAAAAAAATGATTTTCTTACTCAATGTTGCGTCTTGTTTTCTAAAAATAAATATCTAAACATTCTTGAATCAAGATGCATTTACTGTACAAGTCAAATTATTGAATTAAAAAAAGTTACAAATATCTACTTATGGGGTATGAAAAATATTCTTAATTCAAAGGCTAAACAAGATTATTTTTCTTGCCCCATTAGCAGATATTTCTGCTTGTTTTAAGGAAAAACTAACAAAATTAGTATTTATTTTTTCAGAAAATAAGCCATAATATTTTGAGTCATCTGACTTGTACAGTAAATGCATCTTGATTCAAGAATTTCTTGATATTCATAGAAAAAAGTATAATTTTTTTTACAGTGCATAACCTGTTCATGTTCATTTGTCTATTTTGCCGAGACATCCACGAGACTTCGAATCCGACTTTGATTGATTCCTGACCTTTGACGAGAAACGGGAAGTGTTTTCTTCTTCCTTTTCAAAACTCGTTTATGGTTAGTTGCATTGTTTTGTTTTTCACTGCCGTTTATTATGAGTTGAGATGAAAACTCTTCCCTTCCTCAGTATTTTTATCTTGTTTTTCAGTCCAAATATCTAAACATTCATAAATCAAGATACAGTTACACATTTAGCAGACAAACAAAGGCTATTTGTCGATAGTCAAGTTTATTAGGCTTAATTTTTTTTACTTGAGAAGCAACGTGAGACCACAAGAAGTCATGTTTTTCTAAAAAATAAAATATTGATCAAATTAAATTGAGTTTATGATTAAAACAAGAATCAACATCTGCTAATGGAATCAGAAAAATAATGCTGTAATTCAAAGGGAGAACAAGGTTATTTTGATGATTTTTGAAAACACAATATTTTAAGTAATTGTGCTTTTTTAAAATAAATGCATTTGATTTAAGAATGTTTAGATATTTGTACTGAACAATTAGAAAAATACTAACGAGGAACATCATTTTTTGCAGTGTAGTTAATACATTTAGTACAATGCTTAACAGTTCTAGTAATATTCTTAATTACACTGAATAAAGTTGGTGTTGGATGTCCTTTGAAACAGTTTTCACTTTTTGTTGTGAAATTACTTATAAATTTCACAAATAATGATAAAAAAGAACATTGAATTAAACACAAGACTTAATAATTTATTGTAAAAAAAGAATTACAGTTTAGTTTTAGTTCGATATTTTCCATTCTCATTTTAATTGTTAAAAGTTTTAGTAATTTTGTTGCATTTTTGACCTTTTTATTAGTTTTTATTTGTAAATATTAAAGACTGAATTTGTGTTTTCTACTGTAATAATCTTCAAAAATACTATCTTTTGTAGGTTTTATGTTTATATTTTATATTCTCATTTTAGTTTTAGTTACAGTTTTAGTCTTTGTGTTGTGCTTTTGCCATTTAGTTTTTTGTGTTTTTAAATATTAAAGACTAAAATTGTATTTTGCACTGTAATAATCTTCAAAAAATATGTTTTTAGCGTAGGTTACATTTTTTTCTATTTTACATTTGAGTTAAAATTGTTAGTGATTTTGTTGTGTTTTTGCTATTTTTATTAGTTTTTGTTCTTTTTAAAATATTAAAGACTAAAATTGTATTTTGCACTGTAATAATCTTCAAAAAATATGTTTTTAGCTTAGTTTTTCATTTTTCCATTTTCCATTCTCATTTCAAGTTTTAGTAATTTTTCTTGTGTTTTTGCAATTTTTATCATTTTTTGTTCTTTTTATATATATTAAAGACTAAAGTTGTATTTTTTACAGTAATAATCTTAGTTTTACATTTGTACATTTTCCATTCTCATTTCAAGTTTTAGTAATTTTTCTTGTGTTTTTGCCATTGTTATTAGTTTTTGTTCTTTTGCGATAATAAAGACTGCAGTTGCATCTCCTCTTACCTTGTGCGTGAGCGTGTGCTGCTTGAGATGGTGCGACTGGATGAACTCCATCCCGCACTCGCTGCAGATGAAGGGCCGGATGTCCTTGTGCTTCATCATGTGATTCTGCAGCTGGCTGGGATACTGGAAGCTCTTGCCGCATTCGCCGCAGTCGTACTGCACGGGGCCGCGGTGCGCCGTCAGGTGGCGTTTGAGCTGTGCCAGTGTGGGGAAGTCGAGTCCGCACTCCACGCACACGTTCTCCTGGCCGCGCTCGTGCTTGAGCTCGTGAGCGCGGAGCTCGCTGGGATACGCGAAGCCTCGGCCGCAGACACCGCAGCTGTAGGGCTTGACATCGCTGTGCTGCATCATGTGCCTCTTCAGGTGGCTGGTCTGCGTGAAGGCTTTGTGGCACACCTTGGGCAAAGATGCATCAAAATGTATTTTAAAGGGGTTATTGGATACAAAATTCACATTTACATGTTGTATGAACATAAAAATATGTTTGTACACATTCACTCTATAATGATAAAATCCACCCAGTGTTCTTTTTTAAATGCCTACAAAAAATATCCCCTTTCTAAAATCAAGCCGTTCTTAGCTGTGTGACATCACACAGACCCAGGCTCCTCCCACAATTATTGATTGACACTAGCGTTTCACCTTAGACCCGCCCTGAGTGAGCTGTCATCAGTCCTCCATTGTTTCAATGCCGGAGCAGATGTAGACAAGATTGTCTTCTAAGCGATTGTTGTTGGATGTAACAATGAACATAACAGTCATCATTTACTCCCGACATCTGAGCCGCTGAAGACACAGTGGATTAGTTTGGTTTTTGAGGGGAATGCTAAATGTGTTTACGTTTGCATGAATCATTCGTGAACCATCTTGACCTATAGAAGACGTGAATACGTTTTTTTAACGTCACCTTTCTTAATAATGTGCTAGTTAGCAAGCTCTGCTGCTAAATGTGGCTAAAGTAAACAGTCTCATGAGAACTGCGTCAAGAGAGGGGCGGGGTCAGCAGAGCTCATTAGCATTTAAAGAGACATGCACTGAAAAGGCTCTTTGTGAACAGAGTTGTTTTTGACAAGGTAGAAAGTGTTGTTTTTCACTACAACTGAGAAAATTTACCCAAAGTATGTTATAGACTTTTCATTAAGACCCTAAAGAATCATATCAACTTGAGGAAAATTTGGCATCCAATGAGCCCTTTAAAATAAAACACCAAATAGCTTAACTCATACCATAAGTTGCCAGCCACCGCCAGCGTCTTTGCTGATTTTCACTCAAATTTCATGGGCCCCAGAATATTTTGTTGTATGAATATCTGAACATGCAATCAAAATAAAGATCAGACCCTATACTTTTATTCTATCTGTTTTATTATAGCTGTTTTTTTTATCAACACAAGGTAGGTTTCATTTTTAAAAAGGCAACATTTTAAGCAAAATACCTTTATGAAATACTACATCTGGATCATATTCAGTAATATTACCAAAGCAAAGATGCAGTATACGGCTTCCATCAGTATCTCAAAGCTTGCACAGGCCTTTACCACGTTCTGGATCCACATTTCACTCGGTATCTTTAGGCGGTTTTCATTTATATGCGCTTAGTGTTGATGATCGCATTATTTTTCATATGCATATGCTTACATATGAGATCTCTGGTTTCTGCATCCTCCTGGTCTGTGTTTTTCCTCTCCTCCTGGCAACAATTACAGCCTTTTTAAGCACAAAGTTTAAGATGTGCTTTTTTTGCGTTAAATAATGGCGCAAATACCAGTAATTTGACGTTAGTTAATCGCGGAGCTTGATTCATTTTAATACTCTCCTCCCATAATTTTGTGTCTGAAAGAGACACTCCTACAAAAGCATATTTAATCAGGACAGGCGCAAAAATACAGATGCACTAGAAACTGTTGATTCTCACACACCGGACGCGTCGTTCTGTATATGCATTCTCAGATTAAATGAAGCGATACAAAACAATGAATCTAATCATAATAATTCAGGCAAAAGTTTGCTTCAAGAATGACCTCATTGCTGATCTGATCTCATCACTAGCACACCCTGAGCACATGTGAGCTATCGTCCGATGCCGATGTTTACATGTTAACAGCCCAGGCTCACTGGAAATACATGCCTCTAAATACATTCCTGCAGCACTGTTATTACATACCTTACTGCACATTTCACGGCAGTCAAAAGTATCAGTTTTCATATGTCGCAGCATGGTAAAATTGTTTGAATTAATAACATGATGTTACTCAAGTAATTGTGCAAAAATGAGAAACTGTGGACCTGCAAATCATACTTTGTGTGAAAAGGAATAAAACTAGTCTCTATAGTGTTTATTTCAACTGAAACTGCAGCGATTCGTAAGTATAGCTACGTTTTTTCCGTTTTGCAGAAATGTGTTTAGAAGCAAGCATGCATTTCCAATGAGCCTATGTTGCTTTATCGGCCGATTCCGATAACCGTCGTGCATCCCTATCGTGCATGTTCATTATCGTGATATATGTGACCCTGGACCACAAAACCTGTCATAAGGGTCAATTTTTTAAAATTGAGATTTACACATCACACGAAAGCTGAATAAATAAGATTCCATTGATTGGACAATATTTGAAAATCTGAGGGTGCAAAAAAATCACAATATTGAGAAAATCACCTTTAAAGTTGTTCAAATGAAGTTCTTTGCCATGCATATTACTAATCAAAAATGAAGTTTTGATATATTTAAGGTATGAAATGTACAAAATATCTTCATGAAACATGATCTTTACTTCATATCCTAATGATTTTTGGCATAATTCTGACCCATACTGTTGGCTATTGCTGCAAATATACCCGGACTGGTTTTGTGCTCCAGGGTCACATATGACATATCCGAATACCGGCACATATGTCTACACACCTGGCACTTGTGCGGCCGCGTGCCCTGGTGCGTCAGCATGTGTGTGTGCAGGTGGCTCAGCTGCTTGAAGAGTTTCCCGCAGAGGTTGCATTCGTGCGGCTTGATGCCGTTGTGGCCTAGGATGTGTGTGATCAGGTTGTATTTGGAGGTGTAGGATTTCTCACACATGCGGCACTTCCAGCGCTTCTGACCGCCGCCCACATCTACATAGTAGCTGTCATCCACATGCACGTTCAGCTTTTCCGGTTTGCTGGCTTCTTGGCTCCTCCTGCGGAACCGCACGGCTTCGGTGGGGTAGAAGGAGTTCGGAGAGAGATGGAGGAACGGGAACGGGACCAGACTGGGATGGAAAGGATGGAAGTAAGGAGCAGGAGAGCGCAGGAGTATTGGAGACGGAGGCCACAGCGGCAGAGGCTTCACCGTCTCCTGCTTCACCTGGATCACTCGATGGAGACGCAGGCGGTTGAGGTCGATCATATCTGGGATGAATCGGTGCGGCCGAGGCATGACGGGGTGACGGAGAGGATAGGGGAGGAGAGAAAGGTCAATGCTTCTGCTGGAGAAGTCCTCTGGACGCTTGCGTTCGCTCTCGGTCGGATCCATGCTGGAGGTTTCTAGACGTTCAGATCAAGAGCGTGAGAATCGTCCATCACCTGCTTGAGAAAACATGGCGAATGAGTTACTGCATTCATGCATCTGGCAGATGTTTTTATGCAAAATCATTAGCATTGCATTCATGTTTGATCGGTTCATGCATTCTCTGAACCGAACCCGAACCCTTGACCTTGGTGTCGCAAACACCACTACACTGCAAAAAAATCATGCTCTTACTCAGTTATTTTCTAGTACAAATATCTAAACATTCTTAAATGAAGATACATTTACTGGAGATGCATTTAAGCATGTTTTTGTACTGAAAAACACCACGTAAGATCTTCACTGGCTTGGTTGTTAACTAGAACTAGAAATCCTGTGGTGAGACTGATTCACGCTGCTCCAGATTTTTGGGTTTCTTCGAATCTGTCGGTGTTTGTTGGAATAGTGTGAACCGGATCAGACAGACAGACGTGGCACTCTCTTCCTCAATGCTGTTCCTCTGTGTTTCACTTTCACTGCATTTGGACGGGAACTTCTCTTTTTCATTACAAGCCATTAGCTGGTGCTGTCATTTGAGCAGATTACCATCAAACTATCACAGCAGGGAAATACGGTCCAGCTCAGAAACGAGCCTAACTAATGCAAACAACATCAAATACTTCTGCTTTAAACAGATGAATGACATCCTAATGACACAAACACTGACAGCAGACGAAAACGATCCTCAAACGAACAATTCTCATGCATTATCTAACTAAACATGCATGCACTAAACACACAAATCACTGTTTTAGTGTTTTCCTTCGCACAATATATCATGCATTTTACACATTAGATCATATTTGCATAACTAAAACATGCAGTTTAATGTAAAGCCAAAATCTGCACTGCAAAAAACTTGATTTTCTTAGTATTTTTGTCTTGTTTTCAAATATCTAAACATCTTTAAATTAAGATACCTATGATTTAATAACCAACATTACCTGTTTTATGAAAAATATAGCTAAATGAAGTGATTTTATGCTTAAAACTAAATAAATATCCATCAAAGGGCTCAGAAAAATCTACTGAATTCAAAGGCAAAACAAGTTTATTTTTCTCTCCCCACATATTTATTATAGTTTAAAGCAGATGTTAACTCAATTTTGATCTTTTTTTCAGAAATTAAAACTTATCTTATGCAAATTTTTTATTCAAAATAATTACCTTTTGATTTCAGAATCTTATAAATACTGAAGAAGAAAATATTTTTTGCAGTTTGTAGTCACTGAAAGTGGATTAAATTCAGGAAATATAAAATATAAGTATATTTTATATATGTATATTAATACCTATATAATCTGAAAAATACATATATTTGAATTGTTATGGAAGTTAGAGTTAATTTTTTAAACAGACATATTTTGAAGTCAATTTCAGCATGTGAGCGGATCATATGAACATTTGATCAATACAGAATCCATATTTATGCATGACTGAACACCTGCACCTGTAGAGTGCATCGGTGTGTGTGAGTGTGTGTGTGTGTGTGTGTGTGTGTGTGTGTGTGTGTGTGTGTGTGCGTGTGTGTGTGTGTGTGTGCGTGCGTGTGTGTGTGTGTGTGTGTGTCGTCTCTTACCTGTCTCCTGCTCGGCTCTCCTCACAATGAGCTCCAGCCGCACAAACAGCATTTGAAGTGACTTAAGAAAGAGAACAGGAACAATCGCTTTGTTCTCATTTTTCAGATGAGTACCTTCGCAGAGAAGGAAGGAAGGGAGGGAGAGGAAGTCAACAAGCCTTTGCTTTCCTGCACAAAAATAAGGAAACACTAGATACACATCTCCATTCCTCTTCGAAACGGATTGAAGCGACTGCATTCACGCTGGAGATCAGAGCGAACATACGAGCAGCTTCTGACTTCTCCATCACTGCACTGATTTCAGGTGTGACCACCCTGACCGGTGACCTTTGAACCCTAATCATAATTCTACACGGCTGTAACTCATTGTGTTTCATTTAGGACAACATCAGCTCAACGTGTCGGATTAATGCAGGTTCTTCTGTTGCGGTGAACAGATGATTATTCATTCTTACACAAATCAAACATCCAATGAGTGAAAATATTCTGAGACCCAAACAACTCATATGACAAAAATATATGATCAAAATATATTTCAAATATTTGGCTTGTTTAAATCTTCTAAAGCAAAATTAATTAATAAAAATACTAAACAAACAAGCAAACAAACAAAAAATCTATACTTCAAGAGCCAAGAAAATACATTTTGGATAAATTAAAAACATGTAATATGTATTTATTTAATATATATTTATATATACACATATATATATACACTGATCAAAATTATAAACACAACACTTTTGTTTTTGCCCCCATTTTTCATGTACATAAAAGGCCTATTTCTCTCAAATATTGTTCACAAATCCGTCTAAATCTGTGTTAGTGAACGAGATAATCATCCACCTCACAGGTGTGGCATATCAAGATGCTGATTAGACAGCATGATTATTACACAGGTGT
>QVTF01021115.1:47500-60000 GCA_003573665.1 Oxygymnocypris stewartii
CTCTACCTCCAGAATGGCCTCCATCTCTTCCTCTTCCTCTGTTGATTCCTCTTCCTCCTCTTCCTCCCCTTCCTCGTCCTCCTCCTCGTTCTCGTTCTCCTCGTTCTCCTCCTCGTCTTACTCTTTCTCTGACTCTTTCCATTGTTCTTGAAGACCGATGAACTCACCTGCTGCTTTTTATAGTGCTTATACACCTGATTGGTGTGTCTACAATTAAGCAAACAAGTGTTTGCACACCTGATGTCTGTGTTGAACCAATTGGTTGGACGGTGTGGTAATTTGACAGTCAGTGCTTTGGTATTGCAAGGAAGTGACTTCATGATAGATTTTTGTGTGTAATGTATGTTAAGTGTGTTTAGTGTTTTGCAAATCACTGTGTGTAGAGTTTTGCAACAAGTGTGAGGTTGACAATGTGCTTATAGTTGTGCAAATATGGGCTGATGTTTTGCTTCTTGAGTGTAAGGTTTTGCTAATAGTGTGCTACTTTTAATTTTAGTGTGTAAGCAATCCAAAAAAACTGTAATAATACAGCACTAGCAGATAGTAAATACAGTACGTCACAATGCAGAATTACAGGTAAGGGTCAAAGGTCATCAAGGTGGTTTGGATGACACATCATAAGCAGGAATATTACCATGAACTAAAACCTTTTCATTACTCGACATAAAATGCACATTAACTGAAATTAAATATGTCACCCTGAAGCACAAAAGCTGAATTAATAATATTTCCATTGATGTATGGTTTGGACAATATTTGTAAATCCGGAATCTGAGGGTGCAAAAAAATCTAAATATTGAGAGATTCATCTTTAAAGTTGTTCAAATTAAGTTCTTAGCAATGCATATTAATATTCAAACATTAAGTGTTGATATATTTGCGATAGGAAATGTACAAAATATCTTCATGGAACATGATCTTAAAATCCTAATGATTTTTGGCATGAAAGAAAAATTTATAATTTTAAACCCATTTATTGTTGGCTATTGCTACAAATATACTTAAGACTGGTTTTGTGGTCCAGGGTCACATATTTGAAACACCTCTATAATTTAAAGTTGACATCCTACAGGTTTTAACAGATAAACTGGGTAAAAGGTGGTTTAGGGTTTTTGTTTGCGTGGAGTTATTTGCATCAGAGTTGAAGTGTTGTGCTGATCAGAGTCACTGTGTCCTGATAAAACACTGATAATCAATCAGCTCTGAAAAATGCAGTCCAGAGTACACATGAAGTAATGCTGAGCGTTTATAGCCTTGTTCGTGATGCTGCTAAAGAGACACAGAGACGCTCACTAATCAGTTCAATGCTTATAGATCAAGCTTATGATGCATTTGTGCCGCTCTATACTTTCTCTGATGTGGCATGAAGGTTTTGTCCCGTGGAAAATCCCACATGCCAGTTTTATGATCAGTATCAAAGACTCATTTATGCTGCAGTTACAGATCATTTGCACGGCTTTGACATGCTGTTTATTATAGATTCAGCCTCAGAAACGCAGCTCTGTCCTAATAATGACAGCACGAAACATGAACAAAGTTGATCAGACTCATGACAGATTCCTGACCTGAAGAAAGCACAGGCATTATGAGCATGAGTCATCATTTCCAATGATTCGTCCTGACCTGAACATCTGAGAAACAGATATTTAGCTATAAAATTACAACTGTTTCTAATTTGTGTATCTATTAATATTCCGCATGAACAATTCCTCAGTTGTTCAAGTTCAGTGTGACGATCAGAGTTATTACAGTTTAAAACTAAAAGAAGAAAAAAAAAATGTGTCACTTAAAATGAAACAAATGTTATAAATTATATCAAAGAAAAATTTAGAATGAAACAATTTTCAGCCAGTTGCCAAGCAAACATTTCTCATTTTGATTAGTTTAACTTCAAGTACTAAAATAATTATAACTAAAAAAGTCTCCCGTATTTCACGCCCATCTCCCACCCCTATCCCGTTTTGTTATTTCTCCCGGGAAACTCCCGTAATTTGTATGGCCCAAATCTAGTTATATGAATAATTACATCAATATGTAATTCATAGGTTGTACTGTTGCCAGATCTTGAATGAAACGCATCACCTCACACAATCGACACAATCCACAAATTTCAAACCCTTTGTGACCTCAACCTGGCAACCTACAACCCAGTTGCGCTGTAGATTTCTGCGCAGGTAGTAGACGCGGGAAGTTAAATCTAGCATCAGTGGTGGAAATGGAAGGGGATGAGTCAGGTGGTGCTCCGGCGAAGAAGAAAAAAATTGGCTGGCTGATGAAGGTGCGGATGACGTGCAGGTGTGTGTGATTAAGATGAGTGTGAATGAGCCTGGCTGATCTGTGACAGTACCCCCTCCTCCACGGCCCACTCCTGAGGGCCGAGCACCCCGACGCTGTGGTGGTCTACCTCTTCCTTCGGGGGGCAGGTCAATCAGGATGGGTTGAGTGGAACTCCTCCAGAAGTGTTGGGTCCAGGATGTCATTTCTGGGAACCCAAGACCATTCTTCCGGGCCATATCCTTTTTCCAGTCTACTAGGTATTCCAGCTGACCACCACGGCGCCAGGAGTCCGAGATTTAGTTGACCTTATAGATGGCGCCGTCCTCCAGAATCAAAGGAAGAGGGGGTTCCTCTGTCGGGCCAGGCTCTGTGGAGGGAGAACCAGGAGAGTGGTAAGGCTTGAGCAATGAAACATGGAAGGAAGGATGAATTCTGTATTGAGGAGGGATTTGTATCTGGTAGGTGACCGGGTTGATTTGTTTGGTGATGGTGAAGGGCCAACGTATCTGGAACTTCCTGCAGGCCAGGAGCATACGGATGTATCTTGTCGACAGCCAGACCTTCTGTCCAGGTTGGTAATTAGGAGCTTCAGATCTTCGAAGATCTGCTGTCATCTTGCGCCTGCACACTTCCCGCTGTAGTTGATGGTGAGCAGTGTCCCAGACTCTCTCGGAACCAGTAGTCGATGGATGGAATATTGGATGGTTCTCCAAAACAGGGGAATAGAGGAGGCTGGTAACCGAGTACGCACCTGAAGGGAGTGAGTCCATTGGAGGGCTGGTGAAGAGAGTTCTGCGCACAATCGGCCCAGCCCAGGAACAGGTCCCAAGAGTTCTGGTGGCCATGACAGAAGGTTCAGAGGAAGCGCCCAACTTCCTGGATCTTCCTCTCCATCTGCCCTTTCAACTGGGGGTGGTATCCCGACAAATGGCTCATGGTCAAACCTAGGAGAGTAAAAAAGGCCTTCCATACCTTGGAGATAAATTGAGGCCCCTCATCAGAGACAATGTCTTCAGGGATCCCATAATAATGGAGGATCTTATTAAACATAAGTATAGCCATATCCATGGCTGTGGGCAGACCCTTGAGGGGTAACAGATGACAGGATTTGGAGAATCGATTAATGACAATGAGGACACAGGTATTACCATCAGAGGTCGATAGATCAATGATGAAATCTACTCCTAGGTGTGACCAGGGTCGGTTGGGAACGTGCAGTGGGAGGAGTTTACCTGATGGTAAATGGCGTAGGTTCTTAGAGACGGCACAGTCAGAACAGCCTTGCATGAACCTTCTCACATCCCTGGCCATATTGGGCCACCAGAAGCGATCCTTCAGTAACGAGAGAGTGCCGTTGGCCCCAGGGTGGCCAGTGCCCAGAGATGTGTGCACAGAGTGAATAAGTGGAGTGCGTCGTGCTCTGGTAATATTTTGCAAACCAGGTGGACAGCTCGGCGGAGTAGGTGTGGAGACATTGGAGGGGGTATCTGACTCTGGATTCCACTGGATGGGGCTGACGATAATTTGCTTTGGAATGTTGGTTTCTGGTTCCTCACAGAACTCTTCTGGGGAATGGAGACGTGAGAGAGAGCATCCGCTCTTACATTCTTGAGACCTGGACGATATGAGATTTGTGAAGTTGAAAGGGGTGACAACCAGAGTCCCCCTGGCCTGTCGAGGATTAAGTATTTTAGCGTCACACAGATATTTTAGGTTCTTTTGGCCTGTGAGGATGATGAATGGGTGTTGCGCACCCTCCAATCAATGCCTCCATACCTCTAAAGCCAGTTTGATAGCTAGAAGTTCCCTGTTGCCGATGTTGTAGTTCATCTCCGCCGAGCTGAGTTTGCGTGAGAAGAAGGCGCATGGATGGAGTTTGTCTGGAGTCCACTGCTGCTGAAAGAAGACTACTCATACCCCTGAGGTAGAAGCGTCTAATTCTACTAGGATGGGCCTCCCCGAATCGGGATGGATGAAGAGCGGAGTGCTGGTGAAGGCTTCCTTGAGAGTTTTGAATTCTTCAGTGGCAGCAGGTGTCCAAGACAGAGACTTGGGCTTGTTCTTCAGGAGGTTGGTGAGCGGGCTGGTGATGATGCTGTAGTCATGTATGAAACGTCTGTAGAAGTTTAAGAATCCTAGAAAGCATTGGAGTTCCTTGATAGTAGAAGGAGTAGGACATGGTGGAAGCCATGTCTTAATGGCTTCCACCTTCCTCTCGTCCATCTGGATGCGATCGCTGTTGATGTTGTATCCACGGAACTGCATTGAGGGTTGATGGAAGGAGCATTTTTCCGCCTTGAGTAACAGATGTAATTCCCTCAGTCGTTTCAGAACCTCCGCAACATGGTGCGATGTTCAGCCATGCTCCGAGTGTAGATGAGAATGTCATCAATGTAGACGAGGACGATTCGATGGAGATACTCCCGGAGAACCTCATGCATGAAATCCTGGAATACAGAGGGGGCGTTGACTAATCCATATGGCATCACCCGATACTCATAGTGGCCAGTAGGGGTAATGAAGGCAGTCTTCCACTCGTCTCCCTCGCGTATCCGGATGAGGTTATATGCGCTGCGGAGGTCCATCTTGGTGAAAATAGTGGCTCCACGGGGATGTTCGAGTGCAGCTGGGGCGAGAGGAAGAGTATAACGGAACTTAACTGTGATTTTGTTGAGTGCCCGGTAATCGATACAAGGCCGCAAGCCTCCGTCCTTCTTAGCCATGAAGAAAAAGCTCGAAGCAGCAGGGGACGTTGAAGGGTGAATGTAACCTTGTTGAAAAGCCTCTTTGATATACTCCTTCATTACCTTCTGTTCAGGGAGTGAAAGTGGATAAATCCTTCCACGGGACACTGACTCACCCGGTAATAGATCTATGGCACAGTCCAATGGCCGGTGCGGAGGTACCTTGGAGGCTCTCTCTCGGGCAGAAGACGTTGCTAAAGGGGGCGTAGAAAGTTGGAATATCGACTGACTGTTTCTCACGAGGACTCTCGATGGATGTCGAGTTAATGGCCAGTGTCTGGGGATGCCGTGTCGATGGTCGAGGAAGGTGAGGGAAACAGTCAGGAAAGCATTTGCTGCCCCACTTCAGAACCTCACCAGTACTCCATGTGGTGACGGCATCATGTTGCACCAACCATGGGTGCCCTAGAATGATCTCAGCGGTGGATCTCTCCAGAACCAGGAGATGGATGGATTCCTCATGTAATTGACCAACTTGAAGGTGGATGGGACCTGCACTGTACTTGACGTGTCTTCGGCAGAGGGGTTTCCCCATTATCGACTGAACTTGGTAGTTGGCCTTGGTTGCTGTGGTCGGGAGATTGAGTTGGCGGCAGAGGCTCCCGGAGATTAAATTCCCAGCTGACCCAGAGTAGAGGGTACATGGACTAGAATACAGACATTGGAGGTAGTAAGGATTACTATGGTAGTGAGAGGCTGGATATTAGCCACAACTAGCTTTATCACACTCACCATAGGTCGAGGTGGACGAATTGGGCATGTGGAGATTACATGCCCGCCAGCACCAAAGAACAAATACAGGCCGTGGGTCAGCCGCCTCTGACACTCAGCGGATGAAAGGTGGGTTAGATCAACTTGCATGGGTTCGTGGCCTGGTTCTGGAGTGCTGAGAGTCGCTGGGTGGCGAAGGAGCGAAGAGCTTGGAGAATTTTGGGATTCCATAAAACAAGATTGTATACGGTTGTCATGCCTGATGGAGAGTTGTACGGATCTCTCCAAACCGTAAGCAGAGAGCTACAGCCACACTCTTGGCTCCAATCCGAAAACGAGATGTGCAATAGAGTATCACTGATACTATAACCCTGGTGATTATGTCATGCTGCTCAGGACAAAGGTGAAGGCCGTGATCTGATCCAACCGAACCTTTTACAGATTTGCACGGTTTCACCCCACCCTACATCAAGGTCAAAAGTCAAAGTCTGCTTTATTGTCAATTCTGCCACATGTACAGCACATACATGCATTGAAATGAAATAGCGTAACTCTCAGACCCTTGGAGCATAGAGTTAACACTAAACACTAACAGTAGATGTAAAAATACAGATAAATACAGTTTAAATATATGTAAATACAAACTATATAGGTATACAAATAAGGACATTGTAAAAAAAGAGATAGAGAAAGTGGCATAAGGCACATGACAGATAGAGAGCAAACAAGTTAAATAAACAAAACTGTACAGATATAATGAGTGTAGTGCAAAAATAACTTATCAGTCTGTTTAAAGTGATAAAGAGCTAAAGAGCTCAAAGAACATTCTTTAATTAATTAAACTGTCAGAAGAGGTAGTTTGCAGTCACATGACATTTAACCTGATTTCACAGTAATCAGCCAATCAGGATCATCCAGTCAGGTTAATAATTCTTCATCTCCGTGTTTGATGATATAAAAGCATCTCTTAGACTCTCTAGGAGTTACTCTACATTCACCGGTCACCATGGCGTTCACTGGGAAATATCAGCTGGAGAGTCAGGAGGGATTCGTGGAGTTCATGAAGGCCATCGGTGAGTGCAAATATAAAATTAATGCACGGATGTGATGAATGCTGGATCGTTTGAAATGCATTGAGCGTTTCAAGCATTGCATTGAGTTTTTTATGTAATGCATGGAGTATTTCATGCATTGAGTGTTGCATTGCTCATCACTTTCATGCTGTTTCAGGTCTTCCTGATGATCTGATAGAGAAAGGCAAAGACATCAAGAGCATTTCTGAGATCGAGCAGAACGGAGATCATTTCAAAGTGACCGTCACCACTGGATCCAAAGTCCTGACAAACAGCTTCACCATCGGACAGGAGGCTGAGATCGAAACACTGACCGGAGAGAAAATCAAGGTATTGCTGCGCTCAGTTTATGAGCGTCTGATTGCTTTGATAATAATGCTGTCGTTTGTGTTCTAGGCTGTTGTGAATAAAGAGGGAAACAAGATGAAGGTCATCCTGAACAAAATCACGTCCATCACGGAGCTGGTGGATGTAAACACACTGGTGAATGTGAGTGAGATCAGCGTTTATCATCAGCACCAGTGACATTTCATAGCGTTAAACTCATGTGAATGCTGTTGTGTTTCAGACTCTGACTCTCGGCAACCTCGTCTACAAGAGGATCAGCAAACGCCTGGCCTAAAAACAGACCACACTCATCATGACTTGACAAAAAGAACAATATAAAGGGATTTTTATTAAAGATTTCTCAAAGTCAGATTTGTGTGTTTATTTGTATTAAATTGGAAAGAGAATATCTGTGTTGTGCATGTGTTCAGCTAAAACTAAAACCATCAAAATATTATTTTCATTATTAGAGATAAAATAAACACTAAATTAAATAAAAGGTAAAAAAAGTAACTTTTTAAGCTGCAACATTTCTGATATTTGTTTGGTCTGACCTGAGGGACTAAAATAACTAAAACTAATTAAACAAAAGTTAATGAGTAAAATGTTATCAATACTATATATAGATATTTGTATCTAATAAAATGAAAAAAGATTAAAAAAATGCTAATACTTTTAAATTAACGTGAAAACAGTTATTAAAATCAAATTTAAATATTATAAGGGCAATATTTCAGCTTTTTGTTTAGCGTAACTCAAAGAACATTGACCGAAATAAACTAAAATTAATAAATGAAATTATATATATGTACATATATATATAGAGAGAGAGAGGCATTTAAAAATAGCGAAAACTGCATTTAACACAATTCAAATTAAAACAGAAAATGAATAACTCAAATATACAATATTATAGGGGCAACATTTCTCATTTTTGTTTAGTTTAATTTGAAGTGGTTCGGGTCATATGTAGAAGGGAGAGGTTATTATGTGAGTATAGGAGAGCATAAGTCTAAGTGGACGTCCATGACATGTGGAGTCCCACAAGGCTCAATTCTTGCACCACTCTTGTTTAGCCTGTATATGCTCCACTAAGTCAGATAATGAGGAAGAACAAAATTGCCTACCACAGCTATGCTGATGACACCCAGATTTACCTAGCCTTATCTCCAAATGACTACAGCCCCATTGACTCCCTCTGCCAATGCTCAACGCTGCTGCATGGACTCTGACTAGAACCAGAACATCTGAGCATCTCACACCAGTCCTCAGGTCCTTACACTGGCTTCAGTTACATTCAGGATTGATTTTAAAGCACTATTACTCGTTTATAAATCACTCAATGGTCTAGGACCTAAATACATGGCAGATATGCTCACTGAATATAAACCTAACAGACCACTCAGATCAGTAGGATCGAGTCAGTTAGAAACACCAAGGGTTCACACAAAACAAGAGGAGTCTGCTTTTAGATATTATGCCGCCCGCAGCTGGAACCAGCTTCCAAAGTAGATCAGGGGCCATATGTATAAAACCGCTCAGAGTCAAATTTTAATCCTAAGTGTGTCAAAATTCTAAGAATGATATAATTTTATTCTTATTCCTAGACTTAAGAATAAGAGTGGTTCATAAAGGTTTCTAAGTGTTAAGACTAGGTCTCAGCTCTTAAATTATTAAGTAACAAGTTATGAGTTAGGAGTAACAAAATGCCAGCAAAGAGGAGGAGACAAACACTTTCCAACGAACATATGACATATTTGTTTTTTCTGGAACTGACAATGTGAGAAATTGAATACACTTTTCCACTCAACAAGTCAATGCTCTAACTACAGAAATGAAAGTAGTACTTTTAAAGCAGGGTCTTACATATTGTGGCACTAACACAACAGTGGCCAAAAGTGATGTGGAGAGTTTTTTATGACCCCCACATTTCACTTAAACCATCAAAATACCAAGAAAAGAAACACAGACTAGTGTTGCCAACTGCTTTCAATTGAAATGAGCTAAAACTGGTAACTTAATGTTACGAGATGACCTCATAAAGGTGAGTTCACTCATCTATATTTACCTTTATCGGAGTGTCTATTTACACTAAGTGCAAATAACCGCTGCCTATATTTCTATAGATCAGTGAACTCGCCTTTACAACATCATGGGTGAGTCTCGGAATGTAGATAAGGTTTTTTTTTTTTGTCCAATAAATAGATTTTGTTGCTATGCTTTTGAAAAAAAGCCCCTAAAGGGGTGAAGATGTTACTAAATCTAGTGACAAAATCAGTAAATTGGCAACATTGACTACAACATAACTTATCTATATTTAATTGGTCCTCTTGTTTTTGTATGTGTTCATAATTTCTTTGTATGACAGCATGGCCAAAAAGTATGGCCGCCTGTTTCATTGCATTATTATCACAAATAGAACAACTGACTCTAAGCAACTATGCAATATTCTTACAAAATCGTACAATTTATTTAAATTTTTTTTTAATTAAGGTTGAAGAGGTCAAATTTCCTTGGCCAGACATCACTTTTGACCACTACTATATGGCATTTTATTGACTTTCTAACTAACCGCCAAACCATTTCACAAAAACAAGCCACTTTTATGAGGATCGAGGACCTTCCTGGAGTTTTTGGAGCCGTTGATGGAACTCATGTTCACATCATTGCTCCAACTGCAAATAAGGAGACGTACCAATAGAAAACAAAGCATCAGTAATCATTTGTGATCATTTTGCACTCATTTTTAAATACATTAAAATATTTCAATGTCTTAATGAAATGATTTTATTGTAGCTACATTGAATGAGTGGTGTTGTAATGCTGTGACTTCACTGTTGGCTGATTCAGAGGTCGAGGTCAGATATCATGTGTTGACATCATTGTAGTCCTTCGTTCACAACACTTAAGTGTCACCTCAGTCAACACTTAAGAACAAGTCTTAGACTTTACTGAAAGTTGCTTTTAGCTTCTTTATAAAAATCTCCTACTCTTAGAAAAGTCCTGCTTTTTACTCAGTATTTTTTGACACTTAAGTCAAAGCTTAAGACTATTCTTAAGAGCATTCCTGAGAAGTTTTATACATACGGGCTTAGACGTGCTAAAACATTGGACACAAATCCAGACTCAAAACTCATCTGTTTAGATGTGCATTTAATGAATGAGCGCCGTGCTACGTCCAAACTGACTGCACTGTATTCGATATATAATCATTTTAATTTATAACTGTTCGAAATTCATTTTAAATCATTTTAAACATTTTTAAATGTCTGGTATTATTGTTGTGATTATTTGTTTTTTTATGATTAATTTACTTTTCTGTAAATCACTTTGAATTACCATTATGTATGAAATGTGCAATATAAATACACTTGCCTTGCCTTTAAGTAATAAAATACAATATGAATATATTTAAAAAGTGCACTTGGGATGGAAAACATGATGAAGATCTCTATAATATCACAGTTGTTTCACCTTAAATTGAGCTCAAATTTGAGTTTTTGAGCTAAAAGTGTCCACAGTTTTTACTGAGAAAAAGATAATTGCATGTGTCTCCTCTGCATTTTCTGAAAAGTGTCTCAAAATCTGCAAACAAGTCAACACGAAGTCATCAAATGATTTGAAGCTTTAGACTCTTTCTGAATGATGACTATTGAGGAGAAACACTGAGACAAAATGCCATATAAAGCACTGAAAGAGCAAATGAAACACAAACATCATACTTTAAACCTGATGGAATTTTAATTACAAAAAACTTTACAATTCAAAATGACACTCAAAAGTCTACAAAAAATCCTTATTAGAGTCTGCATTAGAGAAAATGCAGAATTTGTCACCAGCGCTGTGTGAGCTTTGCTTCCTAATCTAGATGTCTATATATTCTGAATATTGCATATGCTTTTGTCCATCATTCTGATTGAAAGCGTCTGCATAGATGTGAGTGTAGCATCGGCCTGAGCGTGTTGTGTTTGTCATCGCTGCGGGTCACTTTCTGCGGAACAGGTTCTTGATGCTCTCGGTGGCCGGTTCGGCCATCATCCTAATGGGCTGGTTCTTCAGCGCCGCCTCACGCATGGAGTGATACACGTACTCGTTCTGCTTGAACATGCGTAGCTCCATCTCCGTCTGCATGCGCATGGCCTGATGGGAGACGGACAAGATCCAACGCTAGCGTTCAAACACGTGTGCTGTTATTTCATCCGGTGACACACGCTCAACAAGTCCTTTTCTGGAGTTTAATAGTCATGCATATGTTGCTTTCGAATGCATTTGGGTAGCTTGTACTGTATATCAGAGTTAGGAATCTGTTCATTTGACATTATGCATTGGAATAATCTTTGTATCATGTTTTCTTTGATCAAGTGATCATTGCTATCACTTGTTTATGCATGGTATTTCACAAAATCATCTATTTTGCATAAAGTCATATATCATGCATTCAATTTTAATCTTCATTTCTATAACTTATTTATGCATGGGATCTAATAAAATCACTTATTGCATAAAGTAACGTGTTTTGTAATAAATATATCATGACATGATTTAAGTTGAAAGAATATTTTAATCCTTTTTATTATATTTTACATTTTTATTATTAAGAATATATATCAGTTTTATTTATTTATGCATGGTAATTTATTGTAATGCATTGTAAATAAAGTAATTTACATTCTTTATGACATGCATTCAAGTTGAACAAATATTTTAGTCATTTTTATAATAAAAAATATATTTATATTTAACATATTATAATAATAATAATATATAACAATTTATTTATGCATGGTATCATGCAAAATAATTTATTTTTGTATAAAGTAAATCATTAATTAGGAGTAATTAGTAAAAATGTATACTTTGCCTATAAACTAATTTCTTGCTAAAACTAAAAATAAAATCATGTTTGTTACTTGAAATTAATGTTAACTGAAATAAAATAAAATAAAATAATATAATTTAATTTAATCTAGTTGACTTTGAGATTCTCTTTTATGTTCAGTTCAAGTACTAAAATAACTAAAAAAGAAAGAACTGAAATTGAAATAAATATTAATAAAAAACTATATTTAAACAAGCAAATGAATGAATAAATAAATAAATAAATAAATAGAGCAAACTTACTGAAAATAATTGACAAATTAAAATACAACCAAGAAAATAAAAATGAAAACTATTTCTGAATATGAATAAAAACTATAATAATTGCTGTGATCTCATGTTTACCTCCAGGTCTGTGGTGATGGGGTGCGTTGGGCCGTGGGTGATCATCAGGATGGCGTAGGCTTTGCAGATCATGCCGTGAGCGACCTCGATGAAGCCGGACTGCCAGTGCGTCACGCCGGCCCTCATCGTGGCCATTCCCAGCTGA
>QVTF01021115.1:62500-66751 GCA_003573665.1 Oxygymnocypris stewartii
TGTCAGTAATAGAGGCTGCGTCTCCGACTGGAATCTGCTCCGTATCTAGTGTCCTGACTGAAGGACTGCTATATTTACCAGCACTAATCTCTCCAGGACTGCAGGCTGGAGACCCGCTCGTATCTGACCATTCATTCATGAGTGCATCTGTTACGCTTCACTCACTGCACGCATGACCCTACATAGTGCACACTACTGTGTCGTCTCAAACTCATGCAATCTGCTTTACAGGACTTTCTTGCTCTTTTTATGGCTCTCTGCTTACACTGCATTGATGAGAGCAGCATAAACAAGCCTCTTTAAACACTAAATGATGATTTTTGGGTGAACTATCCCTTAAATCCGAAGCAGAATTGTGATTTCTGCAGTATTTTTGTGACACAGATGCATGTGGAAACATTTAGAAAAATAGTGCATTTTCTATATTTTCAAAAAGTCTATAATAAATTTGATGTTTACATCTCTTCTAAAGAAAGACGAGTTCCTATTAATTCAAAGTGGAACAATCGTTATCCTTTTCATTGTTTTTATATATTTTCTTATTATTATAAACATATTTAATATTATAATATGATATGGTTTATGCATGGAATTTATTTTGCATAAAGTAAGTGATTAAAGTAAATTAAGATTGATTAACTTTCCATTTACTGCATATCAATGTATTTCTTGCTAAAACTAAAAATAAAACCATTTAAAAAAAAAACATTTTTGTTACTTAAAAAAGTAACAAAGCAACTTTTAAGTAAAATAATAAAAAAATGCATCTACTTGCCTTTATCTATTTGAATTTAGTTTAAGTTGAAGTACTATAATCACTTAACTAGTGAACTAAAAAGGAATAAAATACATTTAAATAAATAAAAATATATTGTAAACAAATTTAATTAAACGGAAACACTAATTTTTTTACTATATTAAACAAAAACTGATTTAAAATTAAAAAAATGCAACAAATTTAAATTTACTATATGTAACAATTTTGTTGACATTTTATTTTAGAATTACGAGTTTATATCTCAATTGCAAAAGTTATTAATTATTACAAAAATGTATTACATCTTAGTTACAATCTCCAAGACTCTTACGATGTCTGAATAGCATGATTTTAATTCAGAATTTAGAGGAAAAAAATAGTCATAATTACGAGATTTAGACTCAGAACTGCGATCTATAACTCATAATTGTGATATAACCTGATATAACACACAAACACACACCACACACACACACACACACACAGACACAGACACAGACACACACACAGACACACGCACACACGCAACACACGCACACACACACACACACACAGACAGACACAGACACACACACACACACACACACAGACACACGCACACACAGACACACGCACACACGCACACAGACAGACACAGACACAGACACACACACAGACACACGCACACACGCACACACGCACACACACACACACACACACACACACACAGACAGACACAGACACACACACACACACACACACAGACACAGACACACGCACACACAGACACACGCACACACGCACACAGACAGACACACAGACACAACACACACACCGACACAGCGCACACACGCACACACACACACACACACACACACACACACACACAGACAGACACAGACACACACCACACACACACACACACACACACACAGACAGACACAGACACACACACACACACGCACACACACACAACACACACACACACCACACACAGACAGACACAGACACACACACACACACACACGCACACACACACACACACACACACACAGACAGACACAGACACACACACACACACCACAGACACACTGATCCAGTCACAGACACAAGCTTCCACAGACGTGTTATTTGAATTCACCTTCTCTCCCTCCACCTCTGCTCCGGCCATCTTCAGGTCGTCTTTGGTTTTGTTTGATGCAATGCTCGCAGGTGCAGTCGAAGAAATACTGCTGCTTCAGCAGACGCTTGCGATCTTCAGACAGGTTCAGAAAGTCCACATACGCCACGGTCACTTCTTCTCCAGAGCTGATCTTTCCCAGCGCTCGCAGCTCAATCCTGCCACACAGAATCATGAGACCGATCAGAAACCAAACAGATGCTCCTGTGCTCTGAAGCCCTGCAGATCAAGTGCAGTTCAGTGAAAGCAGAGTCGTTTTGTGTATAGACCCACGTGATGATCGTATACAACATCTTAACTTGATCTGACAGCAATGGGTCTTATTCACTAACAAGTGTGTGGATTGTTTATATATGCACAGGACAAAACAATTCACAATGCATGTACACTGCAAAATATTATTCTGTTTTTGTCTTGTTTTCTTGTATTATATCTACATTTCTTGAATCAAGATGCAAAGTAAAATTATTTAATGTTTAAATATATACATTAAAAAAACATTGCTTAAAACAAGCAAAAATATCTTCCAATGGTTTAAGAAAAAATATCGTAATTCAAAGACTAAACAAGATTATTTTTCTTACATCTTTAATAGATATTTTTGCTTGTTTTAAGCAATTTTTTACTTTATTTATTTACTTTAGAAGCAAAATGTCTTCAGTTTAACGAAAAATGCAAAGTGAGTTTAAAACAAGAAAAATCTACTTCATTCAAAACTGAAACAAATGTATTTTTCTTTCACTGGCCGATATTTTCTTCTTTTAAGCATAAACTCGCTTCATTTTGATTCATTTTTCTGAATGTTTCAAAATATGTTTAATTGAGAAGCAAAATTGCTTAAGATATTAAGTCTTGTTTTTAAAAATATAAATAAAAAATAAGCGAGTTTATGTTTAAAACAAGAAATAATGTCTGTGGGGTCAGAAAAAAAGTGATTGTTTTCCGTTTTTAACTAAGTTTATTTTTCTGTCCCCGTTTAAGTAAATGCATCTTAATTTAATCATTTGTAGGAATTATTATTTATTTCAAAATTGTTCTTGAAATTTAACGAGCTTAATCTCGTATTATAATGACTTTAATCTCGAGATGTTTTATTTTTTTATTATTGCTTGGCTCTAAACCGCTTACGTAATTTTTGTCTTGCTTTCCATTAAAACTACCTAAAAATTATTAAATTAAGATGCATTTACTTAAACGGGGACAGAAAATAAACTTAGTAAAAATCTGAACCACAGACATTATTTCTTGTTTTTAGCATAAACTCACGTATTTTTTATAATTTTTTTAAAAACAAGACTTAATATCTTAAGCAATTTTGCTTCTCAATTAAATATATTTTGAAACATTCAGAAAAATGAAGCGAGTTTATGCTTAAAATAAGAAAATATCGGCCAGTGAAAGAAAAATACATTTGTTTCAATTTTGAATTAAGTAGATTTTTCTTGTTTTAAACTCACTTTATTAAACAAGACTTCATATCTGAAGACGTTTTGCTTACATAAATACATAAATGTATCTTGATTTATGAATGCTTAGATGCTTGTGACAAGGCAAAAATATTTAGCAATGTATATAAATCAATAATTCAATAATAAATTAAATAATTAGATTAAAAAAAAAAATTAGATTTAAAGAAATGAATAATCACATATAACAGTACAGTACTGTAATGTAAATGTATCTTAATTATATTTATACTAGAAACCAAGACAAAAATCCTGATTAAGGAAATATTTTTTGCAGTGTTTGCATGCTTAGTGAATGCGACCCAATGCCACACACAGACAGTGCATGAAGTCATAAACTCATATATTTGCATATTAAAAGGTGATTAGTCGTGGCAGCTGTCAAGACAGAAACGTGTGGTAAGAATCTGCTATTAGGTGTGAAAGAGATTAGAAGAGACGACACAAGGACCAAAAGATTGTCAAATTAATGCACATTAATTAATTAATGCACATCATTTTCATACTAAGTATAGTTCAAATCTATTTACTGACATATTCCTCAATGCAAGTTATAATTAAACTCTATGTGGAGTGCTACTTGTGCACAACGCACGTCTTAATATTAATGTGTTTTAATGTCACTTTTGATGAGGATCGTATGATCTTTGAATAATATTGCTCTTTAAATGCAAGATATTTAAAGTGTAGCTGAAGCATACTCGCACTGGTTACACTTCAACACAATCACATATACTTCAGCATATCTTCAGTTACAATTAAAGTGCATTAAGTACTAAATTAATTGCTCCAATTTAGCAGACTTCAAGTATAGCAGTTTAGTGCACTACATTACAGGGGATTTTAATTAAACAAATAAATACACTGCA
>QVTF01021116.1:5000-66283 GCA_003573665.1 Oxygymnocypris stewartii
ATGTAAAATAATCTTGTGTAATATAATCATGTGTTAGTTTGTTTGTTCGCTGGTTTTTATTGCATTTGTTATACTTGTATTTTTCAATTGTTTTTGCCATGAAAATGGCCTAAGATGCTGATATGGCATTTAATTTTGTCAGCTATTTTCAATTTTAGGTTAAATTTTAGTCTTAGCCCCGTGTTAAATGTCCTTGTTAATTTTTCTCATATATATATATAGCCAACCTTATCCTATTAAGTTTTAGTCGACTAAAAGTTTCAACATTTCTGTCTAGTTTTAGTCTAGAAACAAAGGATTTCAAATCACACGAGCCAATATTTTATTCACAATAGAACATGGATAACATAACAAATGTATAAACTGAAATATTTTATAATTTTATTCACTAAATAAGCTCATTTTCAAATTTGATGCCTGGTACAGGTCTCATAATAGTTGGGGGGGGGGGGGGCGGCATGTTTACCATGGTGTAGCATCTCCTCTTCTTTTAAAAGCAGAGTCCCATTGGTCCCATTCTTGCCTGATGTAGATTTTCAGCTGCTGAAGTGTTTGTAGTCGTCTTTGACATATTTTTTGTGTAATGATGCACTAAATGTTCTCGATGGGTGAAAGATCTGGAACTGCAGGTTCTTCTACTACGAAGCAATGCTGTTGTAATCGCTGCAGTATGTGGTTTTGCATTGTCCTGCTGAAATACACGTCTTCTGGAGGGAAGCATATGTTGCTCTAAAAACTTTATATACCTTTCAGCATTCATAGTGCCTTCCAAAGCATGCAAGCTGCCCATACTTTATGCCTCATGCACCCCATACCATCAGAGATGCTGGCTTTTGAACTGAACGCTGATAACACGCTGAAAAGTCTCCCTCCTCTTTAGCCCCGAGGATAATTATTATTATTTTTTTTTTCAAACAGCTTTAACTCATTACTGAGATAAAAGAGATGGCGCCGTGTGTGTTGGCTGGCCGTCGTTCCGTTTTCTCTATTTATTGTTTTTTGTTTTATTTGTATGTCTTATTAGCCCTAACTACTCTCTCTGGACTTATGACTGCAAAACTTTGCTTCACATTCGTGCAGTGATGGATGATCTCTCTCGTAGTGGAAAGTGCTATTTTCACCCGCAATTCATGCCGTTTATGCCGGTGGAACCTTGGCTCGGTCTAGAGTGTGGGTATCGGCGAACACGGCGGATTCGGAGTAGTCGCCGTCGGAAGCGTGGCAGACGGGCGGGTTTCGCTGTGAAAGCTAGAGCGGCATGGATGTTGGAGAGACGCCTGATGTCTTTGGAAGACTGTTCGAGTGAGAGTCTCTCCTGTTTACGTTCAGTTTGCTCGGACTTTTGGATACCAGCTTCGCGGGTTGTGACTCAGCGACACAAAGTTTCGAGAGGAGTAAACACTAACAATTTGCGCTATATCGAGGCGGCTGTGGTCTCGGTTGGAGCGTCTGTGTCTACACGGGAGCCTGGTACAGTAAATATGGCTCTGGTTAATGCAAGATCACTCTTAAACAAAACGTTATTTTAAATGACTTTTTTATACAACATGATTGGATTTTCTGTTTATTTCCGAACATGGCTTAATGTTGGCGAGACACACGCCTTGATTGAACTTTCTCCAGATGACTGTACATTTTTTAGCACCCCTAGATTTACTGGCCGGGGTGGAGGACTTGCATGTGTTTTTAAGAAGGGATTTAAATGTCGTCTTTTGTCAAAGGCGAACTATCATAGCTTTGAGGCTCAAGTGATGATGTATGACGGCTGGAAATCTGTTCTGTGTGTGTTGGTCTATAGACCGCCGAAATATAATAAGGATTTCATTCAGCAGTTTTCAGAATTTTGTCACACATTGTGCCAGTTGTGATAATATTCTAATTCTCGGGGACTTCCATATTCATGTGTGTTGTCCAAATAAGCCAATGGTTTCTGAGTTTTTACAGATGGTGGACTCCTTTAATTTTATGCAGTTTATTTCAAATCCAACCCATGAGCAAGGCCATATTTTGGACTTGGTCTTATCTCTGGGCCTTCCTATTTGTAATGTTGATGTTTTAAATTATGGTCTGTCTGATCACATGCCTGTAATTTTTAATGTTATTATGCCATGCAAACCAGCTTTGGCACAGTCAGGTGTGTTTTGTTCTCGTCTTTTACGACATCCACGGCGGTAGAATTTTCTGAGATGTATAACTTTTCGTCATTTGTGAATGTGATTGAGTGTCCTTCTCCTTCTCTGGGCCCAGATGAGCTGTTGATATTGTTCAATTCTGTTTGTTCCGATATCTTAGATGTAGTGGCCCCATATAAGTTTAGGAAACCTAAACTTAATCCAACTCCATGGTTTTAATAACTATACTTGTGCTTTGAGGCAGGAATGCAGAAAGGCTGAACGGAAATGGAGAAAGGATAAGCTGCAGGTTTCTCTTCAATTTATGAGGCAGTGTTTTTCAGACTATCAGACCGCTGTGAGAACTGCAAGGCAAAATTATTTCTCGAAGGTCATTGCACAGAATTATAATGCCCCTGCAGCCCTATTTCAACAATTAATAGACTTCTCAATCCGGCTGGATGTTCTACTTTGACCCCCTCTTTGGAGGTATGTGAAATGTTTCAAACATTTTTTGTGGAAAAAGTAGAAAATATTCTCAAAACTATCTCAAACTACCTTGCCTAGCAAAGATTTTAGAGAAGGTGGTTTATTCCCAGTTAATGTCATTTTTAAGTAGGTTTGATATTTTAGACAAATTTCAGTCTGGTTTTAGAGTAGGTCACAGCACTGAGTCAGCACTTTTAAGAGTCGTTAATGACCTCCGTATAATCAGAGATGCAGGTAATGCGGCAGCTCTGATTCTATTGGATTTAAGTGCAGCTTTTGACACAATAGACCACGTGATTCTTATAAGCGTTTGGCCCATTTAGTTGGAATTCGTGGGACGGTTTTAGAGTGGTTTCAAGTCTTACTTGTCACATAGATCATCCTCTGTAAAGTTTGGTAATTTTGTTTCATCGACAGTGCCTGTAACTTGTGGTGTCCCCCAGGGTTCTGTTATTGGCCCTATTTTATTATCATTGTATATGCTGCCCCTTGGCTCAATTTTTAAAAAATACGGCCTGTCGTACCATTTGTATGCGGATGATACACAGATCTATTTACCGTTGAGAGTAGGAGAGAATAATGGTTTAAACTTACTACTTGCATGTTTAGAGGAGGTTAAGAGTTGGATGACTCAAAATCGGCTTCAGTTGAACCAGAGTAAAACTGAGATTATGTTTTTTGGCCCTGTTAAAGGATGTTTAGATAGGTCCACATATCTGGGTTCTTGGTCCGATTATTGCCATGACCAAATAAGGAACTTGGGTGTGGTGTTTGACCCAGAGCTGAAATTTGACAAGCAGGTTAATGCTGTAGTAAAGAGTTGTTGTTTTTTTCAGATTAGGTCTATTGCTCGACTAAAGCCTATTCTGTCAAGAAAGGACTTAGAGAAGGTTATTAATGCCTTTGTTTTGTCTCGTCTGGACTATTGCAATGTGTTGTATGTGGAGTCCTGCCAGACCAATATTTCACGCTTGCAATTGGTTCAGAATGCAGCAGCTAGGCTGCTAGTGGGTGCTAAGAAAAGTCATCATATCTCTCCTATTTTAGCTTCTCTCAAATGGTTACCAGTGAACTACAGGATAAAATATAAAACTCTTTTATTTGTTTTTAAAGCAGTGCATGGGATGGCTCCTGCTTACGTGTCTGAGCTCATTGCTGTTCGTCAAGCACCTAGGTCTTTTAAGATCCAATAATAAGTTATTGCTTACTGTCCCTCGTACTCATTTAAAGTTAAAAGGGGATCGGGCCTTTGCTGTTGCAGGGCCGAAGCTCTGGAATAGTCTTCCTCAGATCCTCAGAGAGGTTTCAACTTTGAATGTTTTTAAAGTTGAAGTCAAAAACTACCTCTTGTCCTTAGCCTTTGAGAGTGTGGGCTAGTTTTTGCTGTTTTAGTTGAATGTGTGTTGTTTAAATTTTGGATTTTAATGAGTGTTTCTTGATTGTACAGCACTTTGGTCTGCAGGTGCAGTTGTAAAGTGCTCTATAAATAAAGTGAAATGAAATGAATAATGATTTCTAACAAGAATGTCAAATTTGGATTCGTCTGACCATAGAACACTTGTACAATTTGAATGAGCCTCGGTGCACAGGACACGACGGCGCATCTGGACCATGTTCACATATGGCCTTTTTACATGATAAGAGCTTTAGTTGGCATCTGCAGATGACACGGCGGATTGTGTTTACCGACAGTGGTTTCTGGAAGTATTCCTGAGCCCATTTAGTAATGTCAATGACAGAATCATGCCGATGAGTGATGCAGTGTCGTCTGAGGGCCTGAAGACCACGACATCCAACAAAGATCTTCAGCCTTGTCCCTTACACACAGAGATGTCTCCAGTTTCTCTGAATATTTTGATGATGTTATGCACTGTAGCACTTTTTCACAGATTGGAGAGCCTCTGCTCATCTTTACTTCTGAGAGACTCTGTCTCTCTAAAGCCCGGTACACACCAAGCCGATGGCAGTCTTTATTCATTGGCCGACTAAGTTTTCTCAGTGTGTTCCGTGCTCGCCGGCTGAAGCTGGTCCTCGTCTGCTTTTTTGGGCCGATTTGACATGTTAAATTGGTGTCTGAGCTCGTCGGGCCTTCTGATTGGCTGTTCATCTGGCGAGCCAGTGGCCGTCGGCTGTCGAGCACCGGCTTGGTGTGTTAGGGCAACTTTGGACCGAGGTTTGACTATTTGCTGACGTGAACCGACCCCCCCAGTCTGCTTTCGTCGGCGGCGGCTTTGTGTGTACCGGGCTTAAGACATCCATTTTATAGCTAATCATGTTACAGAACTGATGTCAATTAACTTATCTAGTTGCTAGATGTTCTCCCAGCTGAATATGTTTAAAATGTCTCGCTTTTTCAGCCCTTTGTTGCCCCCGTGCCAACTTTTTGAGACCTGTAGCAGGCATCAAATTTGAAATGAGCTCATTTAGTGGATACAAATTTAAAATTTCTCCATTTAGACATTTGTTGTTATCTATGTTCTATTGTGAATAAAATATTGGCTCATAAGTCTTTTAGTTTTAATTTTATTCAAATTCAAAAAAGTCCCAACATTTCCATAATTCGGGTTGTAGTTTTCATTAACGAAAATTAACACCACATGGCATTAAATGAGAATATACTACTACTCTCCACAGTAACGTCTACATGCAGGTGATGTCCATATCCAACCTGGTGTGGAAATACCAGCGTTACCACTTCATCATGGCGTACCACGACAAGCCCGTCCTTCCGCCGCCGCTGATTCTGCTCAGCCACGTGGCGACTGTGCTATCGTCCATCTGCAGGAAGAGGAAGAAGGACAGCAGCGCCTACGGACCAAGTAACGCACCTATCCGCTCGCGCAGACGCTTCTGCTCGGCTCTGTCAGCGCTTTGACTGTCCTGCTGTTTTTCAGAGCTCTTCCTGACCGAGGAGGACCAGAAGAAGCTGCACGATTTCGAGGAGCAGTGTGTGGAGACGTACTTCCACGAGAAAGAAGATCAGTTTCACTCGGGGATGCGAAGAGAGAATCAGGCTCACGTCGGACAGGTACGAGTCCAGCGTAAGAATGATGTGATCTGGGTCTAAAATAGGGTTGTGCTGATAGTCAGAGATATCGCCTATGGCTGATGCCTTTGATGATAGCGAGACGATTAATATTATGAGGCTAGTAATACAATCTAATTAATATTAGGGCTTATTTGTTCCATTATAAATCCAGAATAACTGTCTTCAAGAAACCTCCTGCAAAGCTCCTGAGAAATTCTGCTCAAGAGGAACAAAAGCTGCTTTAAACACAAAGATGCTCACAACAAATGTTGATTTAGTTTAGTCAATAGAAGTTAATTGATCAAGAAAATCTAAGTGTCTAAAACTTAATTTCGCTGACTCATAATTTTCGTCAACGACATGTTTTTCAACAAGACGATAATGAACGAAAGCTCTATTTGAATGACAAAAATTATGGCATATAATCTATTGATATTTCGTCAACGAATAAAAATGTGACTAAGATGTTAGGGAGGGACGATTTGGGCAGAGGTTTCATTCAGAGCGAATCTGCAGCGTAGGAGGTTAGAAGCGAACATATGAACCGGCGGGACATTAGCTAAAACACACTTGCTGCACGGCGCATAAAACTATAAAAATGTCAATATGTGGGAGTAAGAGAAGAGCTGACATATGGATAAATCTGAGGACGTGAGAGAGAACTCGAGTGGCACACCTGTTTTAATAATCATGCTGTCTAATCAGCATCTTGATATGATATGGATTATCTCGTTCACTAACACCGATTTAGACAGATTTGTGAACAATATTTGAGAGAATAGGCCTTTGGTGTTCATAGAAAAAGTCTTAGATCTTTGAGTTCAGCTCATGAAACATGGGGTAAAACAAAAGTGTTGCGTTTATAATGTAGGTAAGTTTCATTTAAAAAAAAGCTAAATCTTAAGCAAAAAGCTGAGAAAATAATTTGATCAAATACTACATCTAGATCATATTCAGTAATATGATCAAAGCAAAGATGCAGTCGATGGCTTCCATCAGCGTCTCAAAGCTTGCACAGGCCTTTAACACTTTCTGGATCCACATGTCACTCGGTAACATTAGGCGGCTTTCATTATATGCCGTTAGTGTTGATGATCGCATTATTTTCATATGCATATGTTCACATATGAGATCGCTGGTTTTCTGCGTCTTCCTCGTCTGTGTTTTTGATCACGTGATTCATTCAGAAGATGTGTAATAGCGCCCCCTAGCGTTTAACAGTGAAAACACAGAAAGCGTTGTCGGCTGTGTTGCCAACTTAGCAATTTTGTTTCTAAATTTAGCAACTTTTCAGACTACCCTAGCAACATTTTCTTCCAAAAGCACCTAGCAACAAATTCAGCAATTTAAAAAATGTATGTGGCAACTTGTAGCAACTTTTGATTAGTGATTAAAAACACACATTTTCCATCCAAATTACACAAAATGAGGAAATCAAAGATGCCAAGCAGTGCACACATCACGTGAACGGAGTTAGCTGCTATTTTCTGTTGTTGAATTTAAAAATAATAATTGTTAATTTCTGATACACTTTGTACCTGCGATTGTTGATCAGTTATTACCCTTGAAGAAAAATATAAAAGATACTAGCATTTGCATGCAATATCATCGACTTGATTGCACAGATAGTATTTAAACTGAACTGAGCTGGACGATGAAATCACTGAATTCAATATTGAAATGAGTGTTAAATCTAGTCATTTTACATTTTTGACACACTATTTTGATATTGTGCAGTTGCTTTTGTTACAATTTGTATTGTTTAAAAGCGCTATACAAATAAAGATGACTTGACTAGTAATTTTCCAGTACATTGTAATCCTGTAACCTAAAAAACATTGCGTAATTTAAAATGCAGGTAAAAAAAACAATACGGAAAATGATTTCATATTAACATAGTATTGTGCCCTGACTTTTCTTAGTGTAGCATACTAATACACTGCTGAAAGCATAATTGTTGAGAATGTGTTGTGTTACTAGCTATTAAAAACTTAAATTGTAATCATTCATAATTTTGTAAGTGTTCAATAATTAATTGTATTTAAATACACGTATTCATTTTAATATTATGCATATTATTTTACAAACAAATTTAAATTAACTTTTTTGCAGAGATTTTATGTGAGAATTTTGTGTCGTGATTACGCAATGATGTAATCGCGCTAACGCCAACTTTTAGCAACGTTTTCAGAAAATTATTTGGCAACACTGGTTGTCTCGTGAACATCAGAAAACTCTGTGTCTGGCAGGGAAAGAGTTAAACTGTGTTTGTTTGTTTTTAGGGTGGAAACGATGTGTGTGCAGCTGAAGGAGGTCGGAAACAAGGTTAACTTCATCAAGCGCTCTTTGCACACGCTGGATTCTCAAATCGGACACCTGCAGGATCTGTCGGCGCTCACGGTGGACACGTTAAAGGCGCTAACGGCGCAGCGAGCGTCCGAGGCAAGCAAAGTGCACAACCAGATCACGCGCGAACTCAGCGTCTCCAAGAACCTGGGGCCCGATATCACAGGACACTCGAAGTCGAGCGCGCTGGTGCGGTGCAGCGTGGGATTTGCTGCCTCCCGCCGCCAGCATAGCGGAGAGTCTCTGTTTGGGGGCGGAGCCAAGGACCAAACGCAGCAGGGGGCGGAGCTTCCTCTGAGCCCCGAGGTCGGACGAGGTCGGATCCGGCCCCAGCCACGTTCTTCGTCAGTACGCCATCGCAGCTCACGGAAACGCACACGGAGCCATCGCATTTCGCAGTGAGTTCGGGGCCTTCGTGGGTGAGTATGAGGAGAAGAGGAGGGTGTTTTATGAAAGGAGTGATGGAGGCCCCCCAGTGGTGTTTGTGAGTGAGCCTGAGGGATATGTCAATCACGCCTTCGCTACGATGAAGATGACCCGCCTGAGAGAAACACACCCCTGCCTCTGGCCCCCTCCCTCGGGCCCCGGGGCCCCCAGCGCTTCCAGAGAGACGGCCGCTGCAGACGCGCACTGAACCGACTCATGCAGAGGAGTGGAGGTTTGGCTTCGGTCCACCGCTGGCCTAACCGTGACCCTTGACCCCCACCCCGTCGCATGCGGTGTGTTAGGGAGGGTGAGACGGGTGACCTCTGGCGGTGGTTTCATCTCAACCAGTTGCTTTTACTAAATGTTCCTTGGAGTGAATACAGTGCTGTGTGTGTCCGGTAGACTAAACTAACCCGGGCTGGTGCTGGTTAAGGGTTTGGTTGTGACGGTTGTTGTCATCGGAGGGAAGCGTTTAACTGGGTGACTGTAATCCACTGATGAATATGATTAAGGCTGGATTTACACTGCACAGATCCGATCTTTTGACCACCTGTTTACATTCCCTTACACACGACTGGTATGCAATGGTTGCGTTTACATTAATTACCACCCAAAATAATTGTCTGCAGTGATCGCCAAGATGATATAATTTGATATCACACAATCAACATTTCTCACATTATCACATTTTACTCGCTGTAGTTGGAAAATAGTTATAAAATATGAGTTAACTGTGTCAGAATAAATTCATCTTGATAATAACTTGATAGAAAGGTATGTAATGGATTCGTTAAATTTAAGAACACAATTAGATCAAACCAATTTAGCTCCAAGCAAAGCTTCGTTTAGTTCAGTCTGTGTGTAAAAACCAAATGTTTGTGCTAGTCCACTGTATGAATAATTTTTGTGTGTAATATATCAGTTTATTTTATTTAGCTATTTTACATAAATTAACTATAGTAAAAAATATCAAAAATGATATCTCTGAATTATTTTTGGTTTGACTGTAGGTCAGATGTCCAGTTATGCATCCAATTAAAATTCCACATTTGGAAGTGGCCCATATCGGATGTGAAAAAAATTGGATCTTGTGCAGTTTTTGTGTTTACACCTGTGCAACAAATTCAGATCTGTGTCAGATGTGAGCAAAAAAAATCAGATTTTGCGCCAGTGTAAATGTCAGTGTGGTTTGATCTGTAATGCTTTGAACACATTTTTCTCCAAAGGTCACAAGGATGATCCTGAGGGTCAGAGGTCGTTCCCTAAAGAGTTTGCTGTGAGCGGCCGGCAGTCGAGTCCCTCCAGAATGGCTCGTGATGCGGTGAGTATTTTTCTGAATGTTAAAGATGATGTTTCTCCGCTTTGGCTCAATCCGGTGTGTGTTTCTGTAGGCGGCGGCGGCGGCGCAGGGTCACATGCGGATGGTGAACTCATACGCCGGTTTCACAGAGTTCGACAGAAACCCTTCGTTCCTGCATCCAGAGTCCAGTGAGTGTAAACGGCAGCGTTATAAACATTAAACATTAACCCTGATTCAGCAGTACAGCACAAAACGCCACCTGCTGGCGACTGAACGCAGTTACACACTCCTCTCTTGATTTAGTCATGTTAAAAACAGGGTTTGGAAATATACCCCATACTTTTACTTCCATACTATTCCATGGAAGTATTTACCAGATCTGGAAAATAAGAGAAAGCAGAAGACGGAAAAATATTTGCATTTTCAGACTTTTGCCCCTATTTAGTTTTTTTCTCCCATTAGAATTAAATAAGGTATTAGGTATAAATAAGGTAAATAGAATTAAATAAGACCTGCTCTATAAACACACCCGTGTCAGTATTTCTGAAAATAAGAAATATAAATAGATCACAAAGTATTTAATGTTTTCAGTTTGTGCATTCTTTACATTTCATTTAGACCCGGGGTTTGGAAACATGGTGAAAAAAATAAATCTGTTGTTTTTTACTGATGAATAATACTACAACAGGGGATAGTAATAAAGTTAATGAAGTATAATATTAATTGTATTTATCCCACCAGGAGAAACTGTTACTAATGATGGAAATACACTGAAATATTATTGTATCAACTGTCATCCATACGTATTAATTTTTATAACATTCATATGATTTTAAATGTCTATTGTTTTGGTTTGTGAGATGCACACGGTGCAAACATTCATCTGAGAACGCTGCTCCGCGACTTTAATTATGAAATAGATTAAATAGCTACTGGAGAGACAGACACAGTGAGGCTAATTCACACAGAGCGAATAATTAATTAAACTATGAAGTAGTTTATATTATTATTTATTAAGTCCACAGTATACCGTATTGCACATTTTATTTCATTGCACATTTTACTCCTTATTTTTTTCTATTTTTATTTTATTTTTACCTATATTTATATATATTCTCGTGTTATGTTTCTTTTTTTTTTTGCTCTGTCCATTGAGCTGACCTGATTTACATTTCACTACTGATTATATCCTGTATAATTGAGTATGTGACGAATAAAAGAACCTTGAAGTAGCTAAAAGTTATAATTAATTAATTCAAATAAACGTGGGTGATGCTGCTCTCTTTCTGATCTGAAGCGTCAGGTGGTTCTTGCCTTCACGTTGTGCTTAATGCAGTCGTTCGATGTACATCTAGCCGTGCATTATCCCTTATGTATTCGCTCTTAGCAGCAGTTTTTTAACGGCAATATTTTAATGCACCCTGCTCATTCTTGGTGTACCCAAAAGGGGTCCCACCACAATATAAACAGGCATTTCTCTGGTGTAAATAAAGCTTCGCTGTTTAGTCCCTCTGTCACTAATCTAATGCATGTATACAAGTCTCTGATAAGCACGTAATTTTAAGTGTAACTAGTGTAACTCTATTTTACATTTACATTTATGCATTTATCAGACACTTTTATCCAAAGCGACTTACAGTGCATTTAGGTTATACATTTTTTTTTGTCAGTACATGTGTTTCCCTGGGAATCGAACCCACAAACTTTGCGCTGCTAACGCAATGCTCTAACCACTGAGCCACAGGAACACACACATTTTCGTGTTGTGAAAGCTTGCAACAGAACACATCGGTGTAGAGGAGCCTTTACGATTAATTAACCGGGCGTTTTAAAGCACGGTTAATCCCTAGTCACGTGCAGTAATATTGAGAATGTGATGCATCGAGTTGATAATCGTAATTGTAATTGAATCGTTAAACCAGTGAAGATTCACACCAATATTTCATGGCAGTATTGTCATACAGACATTCCAGCTATAAACAAGAAGCATAGAAACTGAGATTTTGGTAAAGATGTATATGCACAAAAATGTCGGATTGTGATTCTCATCCCGAGTGAATCCGTTCTGTGTGTTTCAGCGCTCGGTAAGCAGGAGAGGACACATGTGTCGTTGGAGGACGTCTCACATTATGAGGATCTGCTGTTGGTCAGTCCACACACACCAACGACAACCACACACACACACACACAACGACACACACACACAGTGTTTTAGAGAAACAACATTCACACTCGCCGTAACTCTGTTTGTCTTTCATTTCTCAGGGGAAATCGGCACAATCCAGCAAACTGTGAGTATCTGTGCGTTTCGAGGTTGACGACAAATAAAGTGATTGTGCTTTCATGATTAAACGTTGATGTACTTACTAGTACTTGTGTGTTCGATTCCCGGGGAATGTGTGTCATTGCAGCACAAAAGCAGTCATAAGCAGCACGGCTATATTTGTAGTAATAGACAACAATACATTGTATGGGACAAAATTATACGACAAAAATCATTAGATATTAAGATCATGTTCATGAAGATATTCCTACCGTAAATATATCAAAACTTAATTATTGATTAGTAATATGCATTGCTAAGAACTTCATTTGAACAACTTTAAAGATGATTTTCTCAATATTTAGATTTTTTGCACGCTCAAGATTCCAGATTTACAAATATTGTCCAAACCATACATCAATGGAAATATTAGTTATTCAGCTTTCAGATGATGTATTAATCTTATGGCTGGTTTTGTGGTCACATTTATGAGCTGATAAAATGGTGTACCTTAAGTGCAATGCAAGTTGCTTTGGATAAAAACATCTTTCTAATGCATAAATGTAAATCTAGTGTTTTGAACCGGTTTGTGTGAGGGGTGATTTTGGGTTAGGACATGGAAAAGAAATATCATTACATGATAAAAATACTGCAAGCTCACTAATATAGATAAACAATTGTGTATGTGTGATTTATTTTTTATAAGTGATATTCTTGTTTGTTTTCTCTGCTGTTCAGGAGTCCAGGAGATGACATGTCAAACAGTGAGTGTTTCATCACATCTAATGATCGTCTGATGACAGCTGAACTGATCCGGCTTTATTCTGACTGTGCTCTCTCTCTCTGTGTGTGTGTGTGTTGTGTGTGTGTGTGTGTCGTGTCTGTGTCTGTGTGTTGTGTGTGTGTGTGTGTGTGTGTGTGTGTGTCTATTTCTCTGTCTCTGTCTGTCTGTCTGTCTGTCTGTCTGTGTGTGTGTCTGTGTCTGTCCTGTGTCTCGTGTGGGTGTGTTGTGTGTGTGTGTCTCTGTCCTTCTGTCTGTGTCTCTGTCTGTCTGTCTGTCTGTCTGTCTGTCTGTCTTCTGTCTGTGGTCTCTGTCTGTCTGTGTGTGTCTCGTGTGTGTTGTGTGTGTGTCTCTAGTCTGTCTGTCTGTGTCTCTGTCTCTCTGTCTGTCTGTCTGTGTCTCTATCTGTCTTCTGTCTGTCTGTCTGTCTGTGTCTCTGTCTGTCTGTCTCTGTCTCTCTGTCTGTCTGTGTCTCTGTCTGTCTGTCTCTGTCTGTCTGTCTGTGTCTGTCTGTGTCTATCTGTTCTGTCTGTCTGTCTGTCTCTCTGTCTGTTCTGGTCTGTCTCTTTCTGTCTGTGTCTATCTGTTGTCTGTCTCTCTGTCTGTCTGTGGTCTATTCCTCTGTCTCTCTGTCTGTATGTCTCTCTCTCTATCTGTCTGTGTCTCTGTCTGTCGTGTCTGTCTCTCTCTCTATCTGTCTGTGTCTCTGTCTGTCTGTGTCTATCTGTCTGTCTGTCTGTCGCTCTGTCTGTCTGTGTCTCTGTCTGTCTGTGGTCTTCTGTCTGTCTGTGTCTATCTGTCTGTCTGTCTGTCTGTCCTCTCTGTCTGTCGGTGTCGATTGCTCTCTCTGTCTGTCTGTATGTCTCTCTCTCTATGTCTGTCTGTGTATCCATGTCTGTGTCTGTCTGCTCTATCTGTCTGTGTCTGGTCTGTCTCTCTGTCTGTCTGTGTCTCTGTCTGTCTGTGTCTCTGTCTGTCTGTCTCTTGTCCTATCTGTCTGTCTCTGTCTGTCTATGTCTATTCCTCCTGTCTGTCTGTTCTCTCTATCTGTCTGTGTCTCTGTCTGTCTGTCTGTCTGTCTGTGTGTGTGTCTCTCTCTGAGCAGCAGGTCTGTACGCCGGGCGACACACACACCTGGGGGCTCGTATGGACTGTAAGTCTGACCCCTGCTGGTCTCTCTCAGCGCTTACACATACAGTACTACACTCATAGCATCAAGAGCACGGTAATACCATGGTATTTTGTGTGTTGTTCTGCTCATTCTTTGCTCTGTGTTGTCTGTGAACCAGCGATCGGTTTCTCCGTTCAAGCCCATGGAGAGTTATCAGTATTCAGGTTGGTTTTTATATCATTCCGTCTAATGTAAATATAAACGTGTCCTGATTCGAACCCGACCCATGACGCCTCGCTCAAACACCGACTGTAATATTTAGAGGGCCGAGGCGCGGTGGTGTGGGTTTGGCTCCTGTTACGTTTACTGACATCAGCCCTGTGTGTGTGTGTATTAGCGGTGGAGCGTAATAACCTGATGCGGTTGTCTCAGAGTATTCCATTCACCCCAGTGCCCCCTAGAGGTAAGACACAGTACTGCCCTTCTGTCTCTCTCTGTCCCATCAGGCTTTGATGTATATCATGTAGTATAATACATATACACACACTATGTGAACAAAAACTTATTTTGGATGCGATTAATCATTTGACAGCACTAATTTTTACAGAAACGTAGTGATATTAAAATTTCAGACATAAATGTCTAAATATTCTTAAATCAAGATGAAAGATTTACTGAAGAAGCAAAATTAGAAAAACATAAAGTCTTGTTTTCTGAGAAATTAAAATCAAATTAGTTTGATAAAAAACAAATATCTGCCAGTGAGCTCAGGAAAAATCTACTTAATATCAAAGTAATAAGTTTCATTCCCCTTTGACAGATTTGTTCTTGTTTTCACTTCATTGATTTTGCATCTTCAGTGAATGTATCTTGATTTGATATTTATGACCCTGGACCACAAAACCAGTCGTAAGAGTCAACTTTAAAAATTATTTTCTCAATATTTAGATTTTTTTGCACCCTCAGATTCCAGATTTTCAAATATTGTCCGATCATAACAAACCATACATCAATGGAAATATGATTTATTCATGAAATCTCCAGGGGTCACATTTAGTCCTTAAGCAGATGCTTTTATCCAAGCAAATGAGGGACAATAGAAGCAATCAGAATCAACAAAAGAGCAATAATATGCAAAATAAGTCTCCGTTAGACTAACACACAGTACACGTAGCGAGGTGTTGTTGTTGTTTGTTTATATATATATGACGTACACATACAATAAAAACAAATGAGTACACAATAAAAAAAGAATACAGAAATCTAGTGATAGAGGCCTTTTTTGTTAAAGCAACCAAGCAGTTAGAAAACCAATGCAAGTGTTAGAGGGTCAAGTGTTGTTGTTTATATAAAACTAACAGCAAAACCAATAGATCAAATATGATTGGAATAGAGAGTGCTAGAGTTAGAGGATCACATAATTGTTTTACAATATTTTTCATAACATTTCCAACCACAAAACATGACAGAATTGTAAGATGTAGTTCGCCCAGCCCTACGGTGTATTTGTTTCATGATACATCGTGGACAGTCGTGTGTTTATGCGTGACGTTCTGGTGTGTCGCACAGGTGAGCCGGTGACCGTGTACCGTCTGGAGGAGAGCTCTCCCAACAGCATCAACAACAGCATGTCGTCGTGGACTCAGCGCGGCCTCTGTGCTAAGATCGAGTTCCTCAGTAAGGAGGAGATGGGGGGTGGCCTGCGGCGGGGCGCTGAAGGTGCTCTGCACCTGGTCCGAGTACGACATACTGAAGCCTGGACACCTGTACATCGTCAAGTCCTTCCTGCCCGAGGTGGTCAACACCTGGCAGAGCATTTACAGAGAGGACACCGTCCTGCACCTCTGTCTCAGGGTACGAACACACACGCGCACGTGTGCACGCGCACGCACACACACAGACAGACAGACAGACAGACATGCACACACACACACGCACGCACGCACGCACACACACACAGACAGACAGACATGCACACACACACACACACGCACACACACAGACAGACAGACAGACATGCACACACACACACACACGCACACACACACACAGACAGACAGACAGACAGACACGCACACACACACACAGACAGACATACACACACACACACACAGACAGACATGCACACACACACACACACAGACAGACAGACAGACAGACAGACACACACACACACACACACACACACACACACACACACACACACAGACAGACAGACAGACACACGGAAAGAAACGCACACACACACACACACAGACAGACAGACACACACACACACACAGACAGACATATACACACACACACACACACAGACAGACAGACAGACAGACACACGGAAAGAAACGCACACACACACACACACACACACACACACACACACAGACAGACAGACAGACAGACACTTGGAAAGAAACGCACACACACACTTTAAAATGTGCACTTCACAAGCACTATAGCTTAGAAAAAAATAAATAATAATAATAATATTTAAAGCACAGCCACCACAAACTCACAGTTGTGTGAATGAATTTGCATCACTTTAGCACTTTTTACTCTGAGATCAGAGTATGTTAATACAGATTTAAAATCATAACAAGACATAGATAAGTAGCTATGATATTGTTTTTGAAATTAAATCTTTGCACAGTTATTCCAGGAAACACTGGCATGGAAAAAAGTTAAGTCTTAAATAATACATACAGTATACATAAACCCAAATAACGTTATAAAATGTTATCGAATAAGCATGTATTCTTAACTCCTGAAACATTGGTGTCTTATAGTTTTGAGCAGTCAATGCAATTTATGAAACATATCAATGAAATCTATTTGTGGCTGTGTGTGTGAAAATATTCAAATGTAACCTCTTTTGTAATTATTAACATTTTCATTAGTAACTGTAATTTAGTTACACATTTTAAAGTGCATATTCAGACTTTTGAGTGACAGTTTAATAAAGGAAAAATGTAGGGCTTCTACATTCTATGCGCCAGTTGTTTGATTGGATGTTGAGATGTGGGCGTGGCTTACACAAGTTAAGGTGTATGAGTGTGTGCTGCAGGGGCGGAGCTTAAAAGCACTGAATGACTGGAAAGGATCCAGTTTTGATTAAAAAGTGAATTTTTAAAGGGGTCATGAAATTCATTTTTTTAATTGGCCTATTTTTAAACATTTCCTTATAATCTTAGTATGATTTTTTACATCAAAAATGGTCATAATTCAGATGTAAATGGTAATTTTCTACTCTGAATTTAGCATCTGGTTTGACCTCTCTGTTGGAAGGGGCGTGTCTGCTGGAGACTTCGGTGGAAACGCCCCCTAATATGATTGGCTAACTGCTTTGCATATGAAATGAGCTTTACATGTGGAACTCTAACTTTTACTGTGTTTTAATAACAGCGGCCAAGATGAATCAGTCATGAAAAGTGTTGATTACTGCTTTATATTTTAAATTTGCAGTGTTTTTACTGTAGAGTAAACTCTGATATGAAATTACATTTCATACTGAACTGCTTTAAAATGGGACGTGACATCAGGAATATGTAATACAGACCATTATTAAGAATAAATGTTCTGTAAAAGCAATGAACAGCAGCTTTCAGTCTGTCAGCATGATGCAAACATCAAGTATCAGACACACAGTAATAGTTCTTCACAGGTTTGTATTTAATTGTGCTGCTTTTCATAGTTTTCAATGTAAACATGGAACGCGTCTGACTGTAGCGCTCACATCTCATGCATGAAACGTCTTTATAAAAACACAACGCTCGAGTTAAATGAAGTGCATGTTTTTCCTCTTCCACTGCCTTCGTCTTTATCAACACAAAAGCTCATTCTGTGTGACTAGCACCGCGTGATATGATCTATTGTTATCATTGGCATATTGTCAAAGTGTCTAAATATAAAGTTTATTAATATTTCTATTCAAAGTCGCGATTCCTCGATTTCTAAAAAATTAAATCGTAATCGATAAAATTGGACAAATCGCTCAGCCCTACTCAAACCCTTCTGATTGTGGCTCAATCTCAAAATGTTCTTTACCCCATTTAAAGTGAATGAACGAGCGCTGATGTCTGTGCGAGACTCCACTGAACGCGTGTTTGTGTTTCTGTTATGAACAGGAAATTCAGCAGCAGAGAGCAGCTCAGAAACTCACGTTTGCCTTCAACCAGATCAGACCCAAAACCATCCCGTACTCACCCAGGTACTCGCACGCACACACACACTCACGCTCACACACACACTCATGCTCACACAGACGCACGCTAGCTCGCTCACACACTCAGGACACACGCTAGCTCGCTCACACACTCACGCTCAGATGCACACTAGCTCGCTCGCACTCGCTCACACATACACATACACACACACACACACACTCTCTCACACTTACGCACACTCACACGCACGCTAGCTCACTCACACGCACGCTAGCTCACTCACACACCACACACACACGCACTCGCTCGCTCGCTCACACATACACATAAGCGCGCGCGCTCTCTCTCACTCTCACACAGGCGCTCTCGCTCACACAGACGCACGCTCGCTCACACACTCACGCTAGCTCGCTCACACACCACACACACTCACGCTCAGACGCACGCTAGCTCGCTCACACACTCACGCTCAGACGCACGCTAGCTCGCTCACACACCACACACACACACACACACACACACTCACGTTCAGACGCACGCTAGCTCGCTCACACACACACGCACTCGCTCACACACACACGCACTCGCTCACACACACACACACATGCTCACTCACACACACGCACTAACATATGTTCACTCACACACACACACACGCTCGCTCAATCACACACACACACATGCACGCTCCCACACACTTACTCGCTCACTCACACACACACACACACACACACCATACCCCTACAGATGCGGTCGAGTGTGTTGCTGAGAGCGGATTGTGTCTCTGCAGGTTTCTGGAGGTGTTCCTGCTCTACTGTCACTCCGCCGGTCAGTGGTTTGCCATCGAGGAGTGCATCACTGGAGACTTCCGCAAGTTTAACAACAACAACGGGGACGAAATCGTCCCGACCAACCTTCTGGAAGAAACCATGCTGGCCTTCAGCCACTGGACGTACGAGTTCACACGCGGAGAGCTGCTCGTGCTCGACCTGCAGGGTTTGTGTCTCACTTACACACGTCACGCTCAAATTAGGGATGAAACGATAAAAAAAAATTCATAACCGATCCAATACTGAAAATTCAGAGTATCTGCCAATTATGATCTGATACCAGGAGTAGGGGTCGACCGATTATCGGCGCCGATATTAAGCATTTTTACGATTATCGATATCGGCCATTTTCAAAACAGATTTGCCGATAATATATATATATATTTTTTTTTTTATGCAAACAAACATACTATTTACAGGTGACATTATTTATTAGTGAATAAATAATACAGGTGCAATTATTTAATGTTTAAATGCACTATTTGGCTCGATGCAGCCTGTCTGAGCTCAACACTCTGTGAGAGTGAGGCGATTTCTCAATCTCTGAGAGCAATCTCCGCCCACCGCTCATCTGATATGCAGAGAGTCACGAGAGCAAGCTCCGCCCACCGCTCATCTGATATGCAGAGAGTCACGAGAGCAATCTCCGCCCACCGCTCATCTGATATGCAGAGAGTCACGAGAGCAATCTCCGCCCACCGCTCATCTGATATGCAGAGAGTCACGAGAGCAAGCTCCGCCCACCGCTCATCTGATATGCAGAGAGTCACGAGAGCAAGCTCCGCCCACCGCTCATCTGATATGCAGAGAGTCACGAGAGCAATCTCCGCCCACCGCTCATCTGATATGCAGAGTCACGAGAGCAAGCTCCGCCCACCGCTCATCTGATATGCAGAGAGTCACGAGAGCAAGCTCCGCCCACCGCTCATCTGATATGTAGAGAGTCACGAGAGCAATCTCCGCCCACCGCTCATCTGATATGCAGAGAGTCACGAGAGCAAGCTCCGCCCACCGCTCATCTGATATGTAGAGAGTCACGAGAGCAATCTCCGCCCACCGCTCATCTGATATGCAGAGAGTCACGAGAGCAATCTCCGCCCACCGCTCATCTGATATGTAGAGAGTCACGAGAGCAATCTCCGCCCACCGCTCATCTGATATGCAGAGAGTCACGAGAGCAAGCTCCGCCCACCGCTCATCTGATATGTAGAGAGTCACGAGAGCAATCTCCGCCCACCGCTCATCTGATATGCAGAGAGTCACGAGAGCAATCTCCGCCCACCGCTCATCTGATATGTAGAGAGTCACGAGTCCGACCAATCAACGCAGAAAACTGAAGGCAGTCTCACACCGAAAGCACATGCTAACTGGAGCTGCGTCAGTGATCACGCATCAGTTGTCTCTCAAAGGTAAAGCAGCAGCAGACGTTGCTGAAGTTGCAAAACACCTCAATATAACCTATGATGTCCGCGATGCGGAAAATGCGGGCGGAATCGCGGAATGCAGTCATATAATGGACTTTACCGTATAACGCGGAATGTCACGGAATGTGTCGAAGTTTGGATGAATTAATCAAAAGTAGGTCAGTACACTTAAATCGACTCGCACTATGGACTAGTATCTATAAATATTAAGCCGCAAAAACACTTTAAATATGATTCCTGCATGTTCTGCATCTCTGTTAATGAATGACACAGACGTGCGGTTTCATTTACTGCACACATACATGAAGAGCGTGTGAAGCTCGCGGTGTTTTCAGCATAAATGAGGACATAAATACATGAACAACATCCCCAGAACTGCTCGCAGAGTCACTTCATGAGCATTTGACCGTTTCATTTGAGTAAAACGATCGTCATATCATATAAACATAGGCTACAGAAACTTAAAAGGTCCTCATGGCAACCTGTCAAAATATAAGTTCGGTTTAGCCGAATATATTACTGTATACGTAATACAACTACAACAATTATTACAACTTTCGTTGAGAATAATCACACAATACGTTAAATACGTTTACTTTAAGTTTTACAAAATGTTTACAGAATGCTTCTGGGTGATCTCTGTACTTATGTTATTATTAATATTACTGTTTATTTAATGTTGTTGTTATTAACAGTTTTCAGAATTAAAGACATGTTTAAAAGCATTTTAAGAACGTTTTTTGTCAGAGCTCTTGTTATTATTAATTTTGGCATTCATTTTCATTTTTACACCAGACACGTATATCGGTTCAAAATATCGGTTATCGGTCTACTTGATCTGTAATAATCGGTATCGGCATCGGCCCTGAAAAACACATGTCGGTCGACCCCTAACCAGGAGTTTTTAAATCAGTGTAGAATTTCTATAAGTCTGTGTTGACCTGATCATCACTCTTTTAATGGAAAATAACAAATGAAAAAAAATATATAATCATAATCGGTCAAAAATACTATTATAACCTATAGGTTAAAGGATAATTAGCATACTCTAGAAAAATCACAATGCACAATGATTTAGTAAAACAACATTATTTAGTGCGGAAAAAATAAAATTGAATACGTGTAGGACTAAATCGATTTGTATTCATGAAAAAAGTGAATATTTATATTTGTACGGTTAAGCGATTAATTGCATACAAAATATATATTTTTTACATAATATATGTCTACTCTGTATATATAAATATAATTGAAATTATATTTAATATGTGAACATAGCATATTTTTCTGAAATGTATATCTGTTCAGATTTAAAGTCGTGTAGTGTATTCCAGCCTTAAACGAGGAGCTTCAGGGTTATTTCAGCCATAATGGGAATTATCTTGATGCCTTTATAGACGTTGCTTTACATTTCTCCTTTTGTGGTTTGAAAAAGAAAGAAGGGCTTATTAGAACAACACCAAGGGAGTAAATAATAACTGGTTTTTCATGTTTGGATGAACTCTATCCCATACTGTAGAAACATTTTACCATCGCAGGTGTTTCTATAAACTTGTGTTTGTTTTAGAGATGGAGGTGTGAGTAGAAATGTATGTGATGAATGAGGTTTGACCGATCTCTCTCTCTCTCCCTCGTTCTCTCTCCTGCTCTCTCTCTCGCTCTCTCTCTCTCTCTCTCTGTCTCTCTCTCTCTCGCTCTCGCTCTCTCTCTCTCTGTCTCTCTCTCCCTCGTTCTCTCTCCTGCTCTCTCTCTCCCTCTCCCTCTCCCTCTCCCTCTCTCTCTCTCTCTCTCGTTCTCTCTCCTGCTCTCTCTCTCGCTCTCTCTGTCTCTCTCTCTCTCGTTCTCTCTCCCCTGCTCTCTCTCTCGCTCTCGCTCTCTCTCTCTCTCCTGCTCTCTCTCTCTCTCCCTCGTTCTCTCTCCTGCTCTCTCTCGCTCTCGCTCTCTCCATCTCTCTCTCCCTCGTTCTCTCTCTCGTTCTCTCTCTCGTTCTCTCTCTCTCGTCTCATCTCTCTTCGTTCTCTCTCCTGCTCTCTCTCTCCATCGTTCTCGCTCTCTCGTTCTCTCTCTCTCTCGTTCTCTCTCCTGCTCTCTCTCTCCCTCGTTCTCGCTCTCTTGCTCTCTCTCTATCTCTATCTCTCCCTCGTTCTCTCTCTCTCTCGTTCTCTCTCTTGCTCTCTCGTTCTCTCTCTCTCTCTCTCTGTCTCTCTCTCTCTGTCTCTCTCTCTCTGTCTGTCTCTCTCTCTCTCTCTCTCGCTCTCTCTCTCGTTCTCTCTCTCTCTCTCTCTCTGTGTAGGGGTCGGTGAGATACTGACAGATCCGTCTGTCATTAAGAGCGGAGAGAAAGGGTGAGGTTTCAGTCCTAATTACATTTTTAACAGATAAAATCAAGCACAGTGCGTTTAGTGAATTGAACGGTTGACTATCACTAAGGTCTATTACAACTTAGGCCCCACTTTATATTAGGTGGCCTTAACTACTATGTACTCGCATCAAAACACAAGTACAGTGTATTTATCGTGTATTGCAAAACACTTTTGCTGCTATTGAAGTGGGATACAGGTGAGGTTAGGGATGGGTCAACAGTGTAATTATAAATGTAATTACAGAAATCCATTACAGGTGTAATTACATGCAGGTGTATTTTTTTTTAAATATAAGTACAATGTAAAAACATGTACACAATAAGTGAACTATCAAGTTATTAATCTAAGTTTAAGTATGTAGTAGTTAAGGCCACCTAATATAAAGTGGGAACACAACTTGTAAAGTGTTATGGAGTTTATGAATGTTATTTTTATGTGTTTGACCGCGACAGGTCTTACGATATGATCTTTGGCCCTGCGAATCTTGGAGACGATGCCATTCGTAACTTCCGCGCCAAACATCACTGCAACTCTTGCTGTCGAAAACTCAAACTTCCAGGTGAGTTTATTAATCGCTGGATCAGAGCCTGCAGGCCGAAGCTACATCGTGATGTCACGAAGCAAAAAACAAGCCACTGAAACATAACATTATTCATGTATCTTTTTTTTAATGTTGCATTGGAAAGTAGAGCATATACATGCATTCGATAAATAAAAAACATCCCACAACAGTGCCCGTAAAAAATATTTTCCTTCACAAAGCTCTAAAAACTGGTGTTTTAATGCACTTCCTGCAAATATGAAAACAATAAAGCGTCTCAATTAAATATGTACAGTGGTACATGATCAGTGAATATTGTGACATGACCAGAGCCGTTTAATTCCTGTTTGCACCTTGAGAAGATGATAAAACTGCATGTTAACAAAGATATGACAGATTCTTGGTACACATTATCTTTAAGGTGTCTAGTATTAATATACGAATTCACATATATTCAGTTTTGTTGAGTGTGGTCATAGAATGAGTAAACAATAGTGAGAAAAGTATAAATCCAGCTGCAGTTGTTAGTGAAAATAACAATGAAATGTTGCAATGAGTAAATTCAAATGTTACAAAAAAATTACAATATTGATGTACTACTGGTAGCGCTAATATAAAAATATGATGTTACAAAAAAAGTAACATTTTTGAAATACATTGATGGTTGTATTAGTTTTGTCTTTTATCTCCGTGTTCATATCAGTGTTGTTTAAGGGTCTTTTTATGCATTATAATAACCCTAGAGTTTGATCAAATTGTTTAAAATAGCTGGGGTAAGATATATAACAATGTTTATGACTGTAGAAATATGTGATTTCAGCACACACATTATCGTGACCGACCATTAATCAAACTTTTTCACACACTTTACCTAAACAAAATAATTATTGATTAACTAATGACACATCATTTTGATATTTTCATGTCTGCTTAATGCAGCGCACCAAACAACAGTCGCATTACAGATCAGATTTATCACAAGACGATAGCGGATGATTTAGTTTCGAAAAGAAATGCAAAAGAGCATGTTTGGTAATATTTCAGAATTTGACAAGCCTGTTGACTTTTATGATTTTGGATTTTTTTTTAACATTCGTCTCTTATTTAATTGGTTCTTGTGTTTGCTGAACTATTTTATTAAATTTTACATCAAGGTTTATGCCGTGTCTCCAAGGTTTCTTATTTGTTTTGATAATAAGCGTTTCTATATTTATTTATTTATTTGGTTCTACAGTTTTTGCTTATTTTCTGTTTTGTATACCCATAGTAATTTGCTATTTTATATAGTGTATAAAATACATGGTGTATTTTTATTCGTTTTATTCAAAGTTCGACATTGATTTTTTTGTTGTTGCTTGAATTGAATCAACGCTGAATTTCTGCGAACTAAAAAGTGAAAATAAAATGGTGCATTTACATGTTAAAATTTCCTCACAACCCTAATATAATTAAGCATTTACTTCGGTTTTATTTTTTAAGTTTAAGCGTCTTTGTGTTATGATTGATTTGTAAATGAATTATCGGTAACACTATAATAACTGCACATTATGAATCATAAGTTAAGCATTAGTAAATAGTTAGTTAATCATTTATAAAGCATTAGTAAGCAATTTATAAATACAGCTATAAATGTTTTGTTCTTGAGCATATCTGAAATGTTTAATAATTGTATTTTCATACTTTAAAGATCAATTTATAATTTCTAAATTATTACGTTATTTAAGAGTTGTCTGTGGTTCAGAAGATCATTTAGAAAGTGTAAGTAAATGAATAATAAACTATTTAAATGCACATTTATAAATATTATGTAGACACGATGATAGTTGCTCAGTGTTAATAAATGCTTTATTAACACATAGTAATTAATGTAATTAATAATTGTCAAGTAGTTATACAACATTTAGTAGTTGCCAGTCATCTAATTTTGTGAGGAATACATTATAAAGCAGATTTAAAGATTAATTTATCTCCCAAACAGAAAAGTTTAACAAACACAACACAGAGTAATAAACAACACACAAATATTTATTTGAAGATGCAAAAAATTAAACTGTACAACTGTACACTTGATAGAAAATGAAAAACAAACCTCTGCAATTTTATAAAAAAAATTGTTCTGTATCCCTCGGTGTTGTGTTTGTTTAACTTTTCTGTTTGGAAGATAAATGAGTCTTTAAATCTCCTTTATAATAGATATGCTTATAATTCAAGCTCAAGGCATTTATAGCTGTATTTATAAACTACTATTAATGTTAGAACAATGCTTTATAAAGGATGAACTGATTATTTGTGACCCTGGAGCACAAAACCAATCATAAGGGTCAATTTTTTCAAAACTGAGATTTATGCATCATCTGAAAGCTGAATAAATAATATTTGCATTGATGTATGGTTTGGACAATATTTGAAAGGGTGCAAAAAAAATCTAAATATTGAGAAAATCATCTTTATTTGTTCAAATGAAGTTCTTAGTAATGCATATTACTAATCAATAATTAAGTTTTGATATTTACGGTAGGAATATCTTCATGGAACATGATTTTAATATCCTAAACATGATTTTTGGCATAAAATAAAAATGTATAATTTTGAGCCATGTTGGGTATTGCTACAAATATAGCTGTGCTGCTTATAACTGCTTTTGTGCTCCAGGCTCACATTTACGAATGCTCACCTAATGATTCACAGCGTGCAGTTATTATAAAGCGTTACTGAATTATCTAGTCTGTATCTGGCCGTTTCTAATGAGTTTTGTGTGTGTTTGTGGTCAGATCTGAAGCGGAACGACTACACTCCCGATAAACTGACGCTGCAGCACGACCCCTCCGAAGGCCCGTCCCATTCGCCGCCTACAGGGGGCGCCGCGAAAGAACAGCGTCCCTCAATGCACTTAATGCTGTGAGCCGCACACACACACATCACTGAAAACGCTCTTCGTAAGACAGAAACTAAGTGTGTGTGTGGAGGACATAAGCGTGCACGTTTTATACGAACGCGTCCCGCGTCGCCTCTGAACAAATGCAATCTAGAGATGTTTTAAGTCACATTTTATCCTGTAGAATTATAACAGGGATTATCAGCTTTTTAAAGTATTTTTTTGAAGTCTGTATGGAACTATAAAGTGGTTAATAACTGGTACAATATCACTGTATAGAGTTAAATATTTATTCTAAACTACGACAAGTTGCCTTGTATAAAATAAAAGCAATTTTACATGTGATGTCTGTCACTTTCTGGAAAGAAGATGCTCATTATCTGATTTTGTACAGAGCTGTATGCCAATAGAATGTTTTTATGTACAGAGCCTTATGAATGCATTTATGATTCAGACGTCCTATGTGTTTGAATTATGGGCAGATTGCAATGCAAACGACAGCGCAGTGTGCGCGATTTCACTGTGCTAACCAGTCCATGCAATCAATACTCACCTTTATAATGTTACAGCGGTACTGTTGTCCTTTACGGTCGTGTATCTCATAGATACATTTATCTGGCACGATGCTATCAGCGGAGACGAGAGAATATTTGATGCTGGGGATATTATAATAATGGATCTGTACACATTTTTTTACTGTATGTTTAATAAAACACTGAAAAATCATCAATATCGGTTTCGTCTGTCTGAAAATAATTTAGCCTCTGCAGTGTGTTTGTGATTTATGGAGATGATGTTTATTGAACAATAAGTGCGTCCGGTCAAATTACAGCTCAATCCAGGTTCTGCGGTTTAATCTGAGCTCTTATGTTTATGGTATTTGCTAGTTTTATTTCATCCGTTAATCCATGAATAAGTACTAGTATCTCATAAATATGTACTAGTATCTAATAAATGAGTACTATTATTTAATCAATAAGTACCAGCATCTCATGAATAAGTACTAGTATCTAATCAATACGTACCAGTATCTCATGAATAAGTACTAGTATCTCATAAATATGCACTAGTATTTCATCAATAAGTACTAGTATCTAATAAATAAGTACTAGTATTTAATCAATAAGTACTAGTATCTAATAAATAAGTACTAGTATTTAATCAATAAATACTAGTATCTAATAAATAAGTAATATTATTTAATCAATAAGTACCAGCATCTCATGAATAAGTACTAGTATTTAATCAATAAGTACTAGTATCTAATCAATACGTACCAGTATCTCATAAATATGTACTAGTATCTAATAAAGGAGTACTAGTATTTAATCAATAAGTACTAGTATCTAATCAATACGTACCAGTATCTCATAAATATGTACTAGTATCTAATAAATGAGCACTAGTATTTAATCAATACGTACAGGTATCTCATGAATAAGTACTAGTATCTCATAAATATGCACTAGTATTTAATCAATAAGTACTAGTATCTAATAAATTAGTACTAGTATTTCATCAATAAGTACTAGTATCTAATAAATAAGTAATATTATTTAATCAATAAGTACTAGTATCTAATAAATAAGTACTAGTATTTAATCAATAAGTACTAGTATCTAATAAATGAGTACTAGTATCTAATCAATAAGTACTAGTATCTAATAAATGAGTACTAGTATCTAATCAATAAGTAATATTATTTAATCAATAAGTACTAGTATCTAATAAATAAGTACTAGTATTTAATCAATAAGTACTAGTATCTAATAAATGAGTACTAGTATCTAATCAATAAGTACTAGTATCTAATAAATGAGTACTAGTATCTAATCAATAAGTAATATTATTTAATCAATAAGTACTAGTATCTAATCAATAAGTACTAGTATCTAATAAATGAGTACTAGTATTTAATCAATAAGTACTAGTATCTAATAAATAAGTACTAGTATTTAATCAATAAGTACTAGTATCTAATCAATAAGTACTAGTATCTAATAAATGAGTACTAGTATTTAACCAATACGTACAGGTATCTCATGAATAAGTACTAGTATCTCATAAATGAGTACTAGTATTTAATCAATACGTACAGGTATCTCATGAATAAGTACTAGTATCTCATAAATATGCACTAGTATTTCATCAATAAGTACTAGTATCTAATAAATAAGTACTAGTATTTAATCAATAAGTACTAGTATCTAATAAATAAGTACTAGTATTTAATCAATAAGTACTAGTATCTAATAAATAAGTAATATTATTTAATCAATAAGTACCAGCATCTCATGAATAAGTACTAGTATTTAATCAATAAGTACTAGTATCTAATCAATACGTACCAGTATCTCATAAATATGTACTAGTATCTAATAAAGGAGTACTAGTATTTAATCAATACGTACAGGTATCTCATGAATAAGTACTAGTATCTCATAAATATGCACTAGTATTTCATCAATAAGTACTAGTATCTAATAAATAAGTACTAGTATTTAATCAATAAGTACTAGTATCTAATAAATAAGTACTAGTATTTAATCAATAAGTACTAGTATCTAATAAATAAGTAATATTATTTAATCAATAAGTACCAGCATCTCATGAATAAGTACTAGTATTTAATCAATAAGTACTAGTATCTAATCAATACGTACCAGTATCTCATAAATATGTACTAGTATCTAATAAAGGAGTACTAGTATTTAATCAATACGTACAGGTATCTCATGAATAAGTACTAGTATCTCATAAATATGCACTAGTATTTAATCAATAAGTACTAGTATCTAATAAATTAGTACTAGTATTTCATCAATAAGTACTAGTATCTAATAAATAAGTAATATTATTTAATCAAAAAGTACTAGTATCTAATAAATAAGTACTAGTATTTAATCAATAAGTACTAGTATCTAATAAATGAGTACTAGTATCTAATCAATAAGTACTAGTATCTAATAAATGAGTACTAGTATCTAATCAATAAGTAATATTATTTAATCAATAAGTACTAGTATCTAATAAATAAGTACTAGTATTTAATCAATAAGTACTAGTATCTAATAAATGAGTACTAGTATCTAATCAATAAGTACTAGTATCTAATAAATGAGTACTAGTATCTAATCAATAAGTAATATTATTTAATCAATAAGTACTAGTATCTAATCAATAAGTACTAGTATCTAATAAATGAGTACTAGTATTTAATCAATAAGTACTAGTATCTAATAAATAAGTACTAGTATTTAATCAATAAGTACTAGTATCTAATCAATAAGTACTAGTATCTAATAAATGAGTACTAGTATTTAACCAATAAGTACTAGTATCTCAAATATGCACTAGTATTTCATCAATAAGTAATAGTATTTTATCAATAAGTACTAGTATCTAATAAATAAGTAATATTATTTAATCAATAAGTACTAGTATCTAATAAATAAGTACTAGTATCTAATCAATAAGTACTAGTATCTAATAAATAAGTAATATTTAATCAATAAGTACTAGTATCTAATCAATAAGTACTAGTATTTAATCAATAAGTACTAGCATCTCATGAATAAGTACTAGTATCTAATCAATAAGTACTAGTATTTAATCAATTCGTACCAGCATCTCATGAATAAGTACTAGTATCTCATAAATATGTACTAGTATTTAATAAATATGTACCAGTATCTCATGAATAAGTACCAGCATCTCATGAATAAGTGCTAGTATCTAATCAATACGTACCAGTATCTCATAAATATGTACTAGTATCTAATAAATGAGTACTAGTATCTAATAAATGAGTACTAGTATTTAATCAATACGTACAGGTATCTCATGAATAAGTACTAGTATCTCATAAATATGCACTAGTATTTCATCAATAAGTACTAGTATCTAATAAATAAGTACTAGTATTTAATCAATAAGTACTAGTATCTAATAAATAAGTACTAGTATTTAATCAATAAATACTAGTATCTAATAAATAAGTAATATTATTTAATCAATAAGTACCAGCATCTCATGAATAAGTACTAGTATTTAATCAATAAGTACTAGTATCTAATCAATACGTACCAGTATCTCATAAATATGTACTAGTATCTAATAAAGGAGTACTAGTATTTAATCAATAAGTACTAGTATCTAATCAATACGTACCAGTATCTCATAAATATGTACTAGTATCTAATAAATGAGCACTAGTATTTAATCAATACGTACAGGTATCTCATGAATAAGTACTAGTATCTCATAAATATGCACTAGTATTTAATCAATAAGTACTAGTATCTAATAAATTAGTACTAGTATTTCATCAATAAGTACTAGTATCTAATAAATAAGTAATATTATTTAATCAAAAAGTACTAGTATCTAATAAATAAGTACTAGTATTTAATCAATAAGTACTAGTATCTAATAAATGAGTACTAGTATCTAATCAATAAGTACTAGTATCTAATAAATGAGTACTAGTATCTAATCAATAAGTAATATTATTTAATCAATAAGTACTAGTATCTAATAAATAAGTACTAGTATTTAATCAATAAGTACTAGTATCTAATAAATGAGTACTAGTATCTAATCAATAAGTACTAGTATCTAATAAATGAGTACTAGTATCTAATCAATAAGTAATATTATTTAATCAATAAGTACTAGTATCTAATCAATAAGTACTAGTATCTAATAAATGAGTACTAGTATTTAATCAATAAGTACTAGTATCTAATAAATAAGTACTAGTATTTAATCAATAAGTACTAGTATCTAATCAATAAGTACTAGTATCTAATAAATGAGTACTAGTATTTAACCAATAAGTACTAGTATCTCAAATATGCACTAGTATTTCATCAATAAGTAATAGTATTTTATCAATAAGTACTAGTATCTAATAAATAAGTAATATTATTTAATCAATAAGTACTAGTATCTAATAAATAAGTACTAGTATCTAATCAATAAGTACTAGTATCTAATAAATAAGTAATATTTAATCAATAAGTACTAGTATCTAATCAATAAGTACTAGTATTTAATCAATAAGTACTAGCATCTCATGAATAAGTACTAGTATCTAATCAATAAGTACTAGTATTTAATCAATTCGTACCAGTATATCATGAATAAGTACTAGTATCTCATAAATATGTACTAGTATCTAATAAATGAGTACTAGTATTTAATCAATACGTACCAGCATCTCATGAATAAGTACTAGTATCTCATAAATATGTACTAGTATTTAATAAATATGTACCAGTATCTCATGAATAAGTACTAGCATCTCATGAATAAGTACTAGTATCTCATAAATATGTACAAGTATCTAATAAATAAGTACTATTATTTAATCAAGTACTAGTATCTAATAAATAAGTACTATTATTTAATCAATAAGTACTAGTATCTAATAAATATGTACTAGTATCTAATAAATGAGTACTAGTATCTAATCAATAAGTACTAGTATCTAATCAATAAGTACTAGTATCTAATCAATAAGTACTAGTATCTAATAAATAAGTAATATTATTTAATCAATAAGTACTAGTATCTAATCAATAAGTACTAGTATTTAATCAATAAGTACTAGCATCTCATGAATAAGTACTAGTATCTAATCAATACGTACCAGTATCTCATATGTACTAGTATCTAATAAATGAGTACTAGTATTTAATCAATAAATACTAGTATCTAATAAATGAGTACTAGTATTTAATCAATACGTACCAGCATCTCATGAATAAGTACTAGTATCTCATAAATATGTACTAGTATTTAATAAATATGTACCAGTATCTCATGAATAAGTACTAGCATCTCATGAATAAGTACTAGTATCTCCTAAATATGTACAAGTATCTAATAAATAAGTACTATTATTTAATCAATAAGTACTAGTATCTAATAAATAAGTACTATTATTTAATCAATACGTACCAGTATCTCATAAATATGTACTAGTATCTAATAAATGAGTACTAGTATTTAATCAATAAGTACTAGTATCTAATAAATATGTACTAGTATCTAATCAATAAGTACTAGTATCTAATCAATAAGTACTAGTATCTAATCAATAAGTACTAGTATCTAATAAATAAGTAATATTATTTAATCAATAAGTACTAGTATCTAATCAATAAGTACTAGTATTTAATCAATAAGTACTAGCATCTCATGAATAAGTACTAGTATCTAATAAATAAGTACTAGTATCTCATATGTACTAGTATCTAATAAATGAGCACTAGTATTTAATCAATACGTACCAGTATCTCATGAATAAGTACTAGTATCTCATAAATATGCACTAGTATTTCATCAATAAGTACTAGTATCTAATAAATAAGTACTAGTATTTAATCAATAAGTACTAGTATCTAATCAATAAGTACTAGTATCTAATAAATAAGTACTAGTATTTAATCAATAAGTACTAGTATCTAATCAATAAGTACTAGTACCTAATAAATGAGTACTAGTATTTAATCAATAAGTACTAGTATTTAATCAATAAGTACTAGTATCTAATCAATAAGTACTAGTATCTAATAAATGAGTACTAGTATCTAATAAATGAGTACTAGTATTTAATCAATACGTACCAGCATCTCATGAATAAGTACTAGTATCTAATAAATATGTACAAGTATCTAATAAATAAGTACTATTATTTAATCAATAAGTACTAGTATCTAATAAATAAGTACTATTATTTAATCAATACGTACCAGTATCTCATAAATATGTACTAGTATCTAATAAATGAGTACTAGTATTTAATCAATAAGTACTAGTATCTAATAAATATGTACTAGTATCTAATAAATGAGTACTAGTATTTAATCAATACGTACCAGTATTTAATCAATAAGTACTAGTATCTCATAAATAAGTACTAGTATCTAATAAATAAGTAATATTATTTAATCAATAAGTACTAGTATTTAATCAATAAGTACTAGTGTCTCATAAATATGTACTAGTATCTAATAAATAAGTACTAGTATCTCATAAATATGTACTAGTATCTAATAAATGAGTACTAGTATTTAATCAATACGTACCAGTATTTAATCAATAAGTACTAGTATCTCATAAATATGTACTAGTATTTAATCAATAAGTACTAGTATCTCATAAATATGTACTAGTATTTAATCAATAAGTACTAGTATCTCATAAATATGTACTAGTATCTAATAAATTAGTACTAGTATGTCATCAATAAGTACTAGTATCTAATAAATAAGTACTAGTATTTAATGAAAACGAACTAGTATCTACGGATTAAGTACTAGTAACTTTACAATAGACACTAGTACCTAAAGAATAAGCACTAGTACTTAACGAATAGGCACTAGTTGTTAATGAATAAGTACTAGTACTATACTATGTATATAGTATAAGTACTATAATTATGTGAATTTCGCACACATAAAAGGTCAATTTTTTACCTTAAAATCAAAAGAGAATAATTGAAAATTGTATTTTGTACAAAGAAAACTAAATATATATTTTTAGGCCTATACTAAAATGCTTTTTTTTTTTAATAACAATTACACAATTACATTTTTTTTTTTTTTTTTTTTTACAAATTCTAATTCACTTAATGTGTGACGATGCATTTAAAGCTTCTCATTATTGTTAATGGGGTTTCTCATTAATTTCATTAAAACGACTAAACAATATTTTTTTATATTTAAGTCACCTTTTGAATTTCTCAGGAGATGATTGCTCTTTTAAAAGTGATTTTCTAGTGTATTAAAGTAAAACATTACTGTAATTTTTCTTTTTGCATTGAAATCGCTTCACTTCGAAGGAAGGTGCTATCATGCCTAACTCATATTTCACAGTTTTTGTCAGGTTACAGTAATGAGGTTGGGGTTTTCTCCACCAGGCTGCTTTTTCTTTTGATTCTGGGCTGAAATGTGACCCGGACGTGTTCAGGTTTCGGTGAGATTCACCTTCTTACCAGAAGTCCCGTGATTCACTGATACTGTCATGCAAGAAAAGCTCGGATTTCATGCCGTACGGCTCAGATCGAAAACTGGAAGTTCCCCGGAATATCATCAGAGAGGAAAAATATCAATAAATCAATCTGAGAGTCCTTATACTTTCATTCTAAGTCTCATCCTTCCAGAAATCATCCCACATGAGCATGCACTACATCTGTGCTGACAGCGTTCACATGCTACAGTTAATACAGGGTTACAAAGCATGACCCTTTAATAACTAATACAGCATTATAAATTGAATGTATCACAATATGGTCTCTAAATGTAAATGTCTAGCATTAGCAACACTTGCAAAGTCCACAGATTTATATATCAAGATACAGTCTTTGGGATGCAAAATGACATACGCCTTATTTTATGAGAAACTGAGCATAAGGATAAAAGATAAAAGTGAGTTTAAGGATAAAATAATACAACAATCTACATAATTCAAAGCAAAAAAAACTTATGTACCACTGACTTTATTATTGTTTTAAGCATGAGCTCATTTATTTTGTTCCATTTATCATAAAACAAGACTTCATGTTTAATTTGCATCTGAATAAATCATCTTTCCTTTGATGTATGGTTTGTTATGATCGGACAATATTTAAAAGGGTGCAAAAAAAATCGAAATATTGAGAAAATCATCTTTAAAGTTGTTCAAATTAAGTTCTTAGGAATGCATATTAATAAAAAAAATAAGTTTTGATACATTTACCGTACAAAATATCTTCATGGAACATGATCTTTATATCTAATGATTTTTGTCATACAATAAAAATGTATAATTTTGAGCCATACAATGTATTGTTGGTTATTGCTACAAATATAGCTGTGCTGTTATGACTGCGTCTGTGCTCCAGAGACACATATTAAAGTTGGAAATCAATACAAAAATACTTAAGATATTAACTTTTTGGAGTGCATTCAGCATTTAATGCCGTGACTTTTTCTGCTCTGATGCAAGACGTTTCAAGGCCTTAATTTGTGAAAATATGAATCAAGACTTCTATAATACATCACCAGAGAGCAGATGCTTTTATCCAGATTCATGAGGCTACATGACATTATCTCTCTATGTAAACACGCAAACACATGACAAGCCTGAAATCAGTTTACAGTAAATCACAGCAGAGTTCCCCGTCGAGACCGGAGAAGCTGCTCGAGAAACACTTGCTGTGATATTTACGCAAACACACTCATGTTCTCACACTCCAGAGATTGACAGACGCTCGGAAAATAGTGTCAGCCAAGAACAACACCCACCTGGCCAATCACAGGAAGGAAGCGCCGGGAATATTAGAGCAAAACACACCTTGAGTAAACTCCCAGCTTTAGAGAGAGAGATGCATGTGCGTGTGAAGAGAGGCCGTCTGTGAGCTGACACAGGCTCCAAAACAGAAGAATTTCGAGGATTATTGCGCAATCTCTGTGGAATGAATCTGAAATATTCAGCTTTCAAACAGAAGGAAGTTTGTTTAGTTGATCTCTGTGTGTGTGTGTGTGTGTGAGTGAGTGAGTGTGTGTACATGTGTGAGTGTGTGCGCGTGTGTGTGAGAGAGTGTGTGTGTGTGAGAGTGAGCATGTTTATGCGGTTTATGAGGACACACATTTGTATAATGTATTTATGAGGACATTTTCAGAAATAATTCAAAATGCTTATAAATCATACAGAGTGAGTTTTTTGAGGGAAAGTAGAAATGCACCGTCTCCTGTGAGGGGTAAGTTTAGGTGTAGGGTAGGTGTAGGGCAATAGCACATACAGTTTGTACAGTATAAAAACCATTACGCCTATGGAGAGTCCCCGTAAACCATAAAAACCAACATGTGTGTGTGTGTGTGTGTGTATGAATGTGTGTACACGTGTGTGCAGCAGGGCTCTTGCAGTATAGAGGAGGCAAAACATTAATATATACACAGTTACAAAAGTATAACCACAATATGACCGAATAATTAACAGGGTCAGGTTAAATATATTTCTGCTGCCTTGGACAAAATAGCTGGAAGACTATTTTACATTTTAACCCAGTAAGATTTTTTGAATCTAAGATTTAACTCTGTAAAGCTGCATTTATTTGATCAAAATATAGTAAAATATTAATACAATTAAAACAGCTGTTTTCTATGTTAATATGTAATTTATTTCTGTGATGCGCAGCTGTATTTTCAGCATCATTACTGCAGTCTTCAGTGTCACATAATCTCCAGAAATCATAATAATATGCTGCTCAAGAAACATTTCTGATTATTATCAATGTTGAACACAGTCGTGCTGCACAATATTTTTGTGGAAACTGATATATTTAATGTTTCAGGATTCACAGATGAATAGAAAGTTCAAAAGAACAGCATTTATTTGAAACCTTTTTGGTTAATTAAAACTATTAAAAAAAGTTGTTACTTGAAATAAAATAAACATTAACTAAAATAAAACTCAAGACAACATTTCCGATCTTAACAATGTCTTACATTGTGTACTAGAACAACTAAAAAGAGCACAAAAAATAAAGAATTTTTATTTAATTTGTGCAATACAATAAATGCTACAAATAACTAACATTTTCACCCAGGCGTGATTTATTGGTTTAAAGCACAAAAAAAGAAAACAAATTCTAAATTACTACATTTTTAACTAGAGTTTACGAAAAATATGAATTAAACTACTTAATATTAAAACAACAATGAACTTATTTAATTATGTGAATCTCAACAGAAAGTACAAGTACACGTTTGATCAACCGAATTAATCCATGCTGAATAAAATCATTGAATTCTTTAAAAACACAAAAAACAAACCGTACTGATCCCAAACCTTTGAACAGCAGTGTAAATAAATATGACCCTCGATGTGAAACCCAGCTAAAGTAATGTTTCTGTTTTCTACGTGAAATCATCCTTCTTATGGTAAAGTTCATAACATAACACTGTGAAAATGTCACGTATATCTTTAATATTGACTGATATTACAATTAAAGTGAAATGAATGGTAGACTAGAAATCAAACTTTGATGCTTGTTATCTCAGAACTCGATTTTGAGGCTTTATCCTGGATTTCACAGATGACAGGACTGTATCTGCTCTTTTGAGAGAGTGCATATTATAATGTTTGCCTGTGTTAAATGCCCTTCTGCATCCGTGTATTACAGCATTTCTCTTTAAGGTCAGGACCGGTGTCCTGAGATTTTATCCTCTCCGTCATTTCCCTACCTCGGCTTACTGCACATCAATATTGCATCATTTTTCTCACGCTGAACAACAATATTTAATGTATGTGCATTACTGTAAGGGTCGTTTTAGGTGTAGACGTTAATAAAACAGGTAGAACAAATATTTATGGTTGGTTTCCGGTACTAGATGTATCCCTTCTATCCACAACCGTGAATATAACATGTAATTACTGTATGTGCATTACTGTAAGGGCAGGTTTAGGGTTGTGGTAGGTGAACACTGGATCAGATGGGAGTGTTTCTGAGGCCTGGTATTAGAAACCGACCCAACCTCAGACTCTTTTGTCCCTTTGTACACCGGACCGAGAACGAACAGCGGTGCCAAAGATGGCGTGTGAAGAGAGCGGCCCTGCCCCTGTCCGTCTGCACCTCGGCCGCGTGTAATTAGTGCATTAACGAGGCCAGAGATCACACCAAAAAAAAAAAAAATATATATATATATATCTTCTGTCCTTGACGGGACTCAACCGACTTCCTCTTGGGGGGAATTTCCTGTGCTAAAAATGAGAGAGAGAGGGAAAGGAAGAGAGAGAGGGGGAAAGGAAGAGAGAGAGGGAAAGGAAGGAGAGAGAGAGGGAAAGGAAGAGAGAGAGAGGAAAGGAAGAGAGAGAGAGGGAAAGGAAGAGAGAGAGAGAGGAAAGGAAGAGAGAGAGAGAGGGAAAGGAAGAGAGAGAGGGGGAAAGGAAGAGAGAGAGGGGGAAAGGAAGAGAGAGAGGGAAAGGAAGGAGAGCGAGAGGGAAAGGAAGGAGAGAGAGGGAAAGGAAGAGAGAGAGAGGGAAAGGAAGGAGAGCGAGAGAAAGGAAGGAGAGAGAGAGAGAGGGAAAGGAAGGAGAGAGAGAGAGAGGGAAAGGAAGAGAGAGAGAGAGAGGGAAAGGAGGAGAGAGAGAGAGAGGGAAAGGAAGAGAGAGAGAGAGAGGGAAAGGAAAGAGAGCGAGAGGGGAAAGGAGGAGAGAGAGGAGAGGGAAAGGAAGAGAGAGAGAGAGGAGAGAGGGAAGGAAGAGAGAGAGAGAGAGGGAAAGAGAAGAGAGAGAGAGAGAGGAAAGGAAGGAGAGAGAGAGGGAAAGGAAGGAGAGAGAGAGAGAGGGAAAGGAAGGAGAGAGAGAGAGAGGGAAAGGAAGGAGAGAGAGAGGGAAAGGAAGGAGAGAGAGAGGGAAAGGAAGGAGAGAGAGAGAGGAGAGAGAAGAGAAAGGAAGGAGAGAGAGAGAGAGGGAAAGGAAGGAGAGAGAGAAAGGAAGGAGAGAGAGAGAGAGAGGGAAAGAAGGAGAGAGGGAAAGGAAGGAGAGAGGGAGGAAGGAAGGAGTCTGAGAGGCCTCTCCCTTCCTGCTTTCGGAGTTCCTCTCTCTCGTCCGTCCTTCCTCTCTTTGTCTCGGTCTTTTTTTCTCTCTTTTTCCCTCGTTCTCTCTCTTCCCTTCCCCTTCTTTGCCTTGAGCTTCTTCCCCTTCCTTCTCGCCTTCTCTCTCTCTCCCTGTCCCTGCTCTCGGAGGGGCTTTTTTTCTAAGGAAGGGAAGAGAGAGAGACGAGGGGGAAGGAGGAAGAGAGAAGGAGACATGAGAGGGAAAGGAAGGAGAGAGAGAGAGAGAGAGAGACATGTAAACGCTCAGCCTTGCATAACCGCTTCCTCTGGAGGGGGGGGCTCTGTTTATTGATCTTAGTCACACGCATGTTATACAGAGGAACTTCGGTGTAGGCTTTTAGCACGCGATGGGAATGTCCAGAGGTCGCTTTGCAAACAGGGTCGTTATCAGCGGAGGAAATGCCACCGAAGATGCCAGTGCTGAGTCAAGTCACTTTCATTTATAACAATACAGAGTGTGCCAAAGCAGCATTACAGTCCGAACCCATTTAATCCCACCGTTGCACACTTACGTTATTCACGTATAACGCTTTGAAAACCTAACTGACTGATTTTTTGGTGCATTCCTGCAAATATGATTAAAACATTTTTTTTTTTTTAAGTGTCTCAATAAAATATGTGCCGTTTCACATGGTTAGTGCAAATTAGTGCAAATGACCAGAGCAGTTTAATTGAGATTTAATGATGGCTGCATCAAAGCTGCATGTTAACAAAGGTTTGACATACTTTGTCCACATTATCTTTAAGGTGTCTACATTTATCAGACGCTTTGAGTCACAGTGCATTCAGGCTATACATTATATTATCAGTATGTGTGTTCCCTGGGAATTGAACCCACGACCTTTTGTGCTGCTAATGCAATGCTCTACCAGTGAGCCACAGGAACTTTTAAATATACATTAACAATTATGAAATATAGTTGAGAGTAGTCATAGAATGAGTAAACATTGATGGCAATAATTGGGATAGCAGTGCATTTAAAGTATACATTTACATCCAAATGCAGTTGTTAGAGAAAGCTGCACTAAAATATTGCAATGTGCTAGATTTAAAGTTCAAATGTTAAAAACAAGTTACAATATTGATGTTGTAATACAGGTTGCACTAATATAACACTTGTATTTTTGTTTTGAAATACGTTGGTAGTTTTCGTTTTTCATCTCCTATCAGTGTTGTACAAGTGTTTTATGTATAATAGTAACTCTAGAATATGATCAATCTGTTTAAAATAGCAGGGCTGAGATATAACAATTTTATAACTGCCGAAATATAATTAGTATATCTCGAACATAAAACACAATATTTCCCAAAATTATTGATTATTTCAATGAGTTACTGATGACAGATCATCTGGATATTTTCATGTCTGGAAGGAAATATGGGATTAATCGGGTTAAGTAGGAAAATAGTGTGTAATAATTCAAAACAACTTCAACCCGACCGCACATCCAGAGCAGTTCTTCCATTCAAGACAAGATCCTGGAAAAGCCTCGTAATGAAAACAGACGGATTGCTCTGAAGGGAATAAACAGTGCTGTAAAGTGCTGCTCCGTGCCGAAGGTCACCTGATCCAGATAAACACAGCGTTCAAAAGTCCACGGGCTTGTAAATGAACACCGGCGGCTTTAATCATCCTCACTCATTAATCGCTATAATAGCACACTCAAAGATTTCACCACAGATGATAGTAACGGTGGATCATGTGACTGCCTCTTTCACAAACATCTCAACCAACACTGGATTATATTTCTGCTCTTTAACAGGAATATCTGGATTCTAAATGAACACAAAGCTCAGCTGAAGTGGTGTTGAGTTGCATCTCGTGTGATCAAGGGGAGAATTCGTGATTTCGTGACTATGTGCATCACATACGGTGTAACTATCACGTGCTTGTTCTTTTATAAAGCTGCACCTAGACAGCCTTGACTTGGTCAGCGACCACAGGTTCAGAGAGAGATTCAGTCTGAACTACATCAGAGCTGCATCGTTTACTTTTAGTCATTTAGCAGACGCGTTTATCCAAAGCCACTTACAAACAGTGTCGGGGGGGTAACGCATTACAAGTAACGCAAGTTACGTAATAATATTACTTTCTAATTTGAATTACTTTTTCTCCATTTATTGACTGAGTGCGCCGTGTGAACATGATCTTACTGTAGATCTAATCTAGACTAAATATGAATGTGTATTAATTCATCACACTCACAAAAAACAGATTCAGTATTCATCAAAATGAATTAAAACAGTGAAATGCAAACTCAGAATATGACGCAAACCTGCAATAATTAAATATGTTAAACACAAATATATCTAATCTCATTTTATTAACCGATGTGTTTGCTGCTGACCTTTGATGATCAGTTCAATCATAATAATAAACAAAAATTACTTTATAAGTGTTGAACTTCTCCTGTGTTCTTCTGTACAGACGTGATTTACTCGTCCTTCTGTCTGAGGTTTATTAAGTACACAAGAGCTTTTATATTTGCTATAAATATAACGTATTGTATTAAAAACAAACAATCAAGCCCTGCTCATATTTAAAAAGTAACGCGAAAGTAACAACGCATAAAAAGTAACGTAATTAGTTACTTTTTTTAGGGAGTAACGCAATATTGTAACGCATTACTTTTAAAAGTAACTTTCCCCGACACTGCTTACAAATAAGAAAATGTAACTAAAATTAAAACTATACACATTTATGATAAAGAAATTAAATAAAAATGACAAATGCATACAACAACATTTCAAAACTAAACATTTAAGTGAAATAAAAACAATTCTAAATATTAGAACCAAGAAAAGGTATGAGTATAATAATAATGATGACACTAAAGGCCTAAGTATACTTTTTTACATAGTAAGAATTGGTTATACAAACTGAAACAAGCAGTAGGGAAGATGATAAATAGAAAGCGATACTTATATCTCTTGCTGGTGTCTGTGCCCGGTGGAGTCTCACGGTAGAGTCGATGGTCTTTACACTCTTCGGTCTTCTCACGAGGAGGGCTTCACGCGACGGCTGCCGCGGTAAACTACGCCTTTTATACCCATCTAACAAAACACTACTCCAAGTCAGCTGAACACACTTTCCTGTTAATCACTATAAATGTCCAAGCAAGCGCCCGACACTGACAAGAGACGAGATACAGTACGAGACCAAACGCGATTTCAGCACGTCTCCACACAGTAAACAAAACAAGCTTTCCTAGCAAGGGCAACTTCTCAAGAACACGGTAGCACAGAACAAGGAGACACGGAGAATTCCCGAATAGAGTCTTTAATAATCCACAGGGACCGTATGAGACACAAGGTATGACGTACAAGAACCGACAAACACTAACTGAAGGGCTTTTCAACACAGGATAATTAGGGAGGAAGACGAGACACACCTGGAATCAAATTAAACAATCAACATGAGGGAAAAACTGGGTCGCAGGGAACACATGGGGAGCCAAACACACACAAAACACTCCACAATCCTGACAGATACATTTTATCTCTAAATAATATGACCCAGAAGAATAATGTACAATGTAAAAAGAAAAGGACCCAAAATAGATCCCTGTGGGACACCATACGAGATTTGAGCACGAGATGAGAAACATCCCTCTACATTAACAGAAAAAGTTTTATTTGTTATAAAATTGTGTGGTTTTAATATTTTTAACACAGTACATTAACAATTCCATGTTTTTTTTATTTATGCAATGGTAAAATTATATGTGTTTGTTAGTTTGTTCCGTAAAAACATGCCTTTTCATAAATCCATGATTTTATTTGTAATACTTTTGATAATCATGCATGCAGCATTCAGGTTCAGGGCACCACCATCTCTCAGGACCTGAAGTGGGACGATCACATCGAGTCGATTGTGAAAAAGGCCCAGCAGAGGCTGTATCTCGTTCTCCAGCTGAAGAAGTTCAACCTGCCACAGGAGCTTCTACTCTGCCATCATTGAATCCGTCCTCTGCACGTCAATAACTGTCTGGTTCAGCTCAGATACCAAATCTGACCTCAGGAGACTACGGAGGGTACAACCCCGGAATCATTGGTACAACCCTCCCCACTCTCCAAGAACTGTACTCATCCAGAGTGAGCAAAAGTGCTGTTAAAACCACTCCGGACCCTCACATCCAGCACACTCCCTCTGTGAACTGTTCGACGCTACAGAGCTCTGAGCACCAGAACGACCAGACACAGAAACAGTTTCTTCCCTCAGGCAATCCATCTCATGAACACTTGACAATAAACGTGGAACACACAACACTATTATACACTACACACACTTATTTTTTCATTTCAAATTTGCACGTGATCCCTCACACATAATTGTCTGTATTGTATTTTTGCCATTTTGTATATTGTTCTTTTGTTGTCTGTGTCCTGTTGCTGTTATTCTGTCGCACTGAGGAGCTTCTATAACACATTTCTCTTATGTGTAATCATACCTAGCCAATAAAGCTCATTCTTCTTCTCAATGATGTGCATTATCTTTAAATAGAGACAGGCAGACAGACACATTCACAATGAAAGTTTTATTATTCATTTAGCAATCATAAATAGGCTATGCAAAAACAATGCTGATATGGGACCACATTTGCATGAATTATTAAATGTAGTACTTCAGACATTAAATTCCTTCATTATACAAAACAGTGAGCACCTGCCACAAAGAGTATCAGGTCATAGAGACAACTAAGCAACTAACAAAAACATAACTCAGGGAAGTAAATTTGATCTAGAATGATATCGAATGTCCAAAACACCTTGATAAATATAAAAAGGTCGATGAAAATCTTCAACAGTCTGTACAAACGTAAGATCAGGCACATGAAAAATGTGCGCAGTAAAAGTGGCTGTATATTTACAAGTGGATCACATTTTGGGATCGTAATCGACCAGAAAATAGCTTCAGTATATGTAGTCCAGCAGATCTGAGGCATCTGCATTAAGCTTATGACAGTAGAAGGCATTGGTTTGACAGACTCAAGCAGCATAAGGCTCATGAGCTGCGACAGGCACTCGGTGTTATCTGTGCACTATATTTGGAAGCACAAATATGTTATCAGCATTCGAGTTTTGAAAGGACAAACCCATGCATACGTGCATATGAAAACAGAAGTATGTACATGATTAAGGTGATAAAGCCACATGCACACTCTGGGTTATCCAGCATGGTTGAAGTTACAGCAGTAAAATGCACCTGCATCGCAGTCAAACATCTTTCAAATATTTGGCACTGCGAGCCAACAGCGAGGTTTGCGCCGAACCTGAATCGCAAGTGAAGGCGCTACGGATCTCAACTCAAACTACAATGACGTTTTTTTGTTCAGATTATGCCGCGGAGCCAGGGACTTCGAAGCCGGGTTGTGGCGTGACGCGCAGCATACAGCGCTTGTGTTTCATGGTCAGCCCGTACTCTGGCGTCATATCCAGCATTTCTCCCGGCATCCCGCTGAACGTTAACCTCTGGAGAAGGATAGCCAAGAACAAGAAGACCTCGGCACGTCCGATCGACTCTCCGATGCAGCGCCGCTTCCCAAGCCCAAACACCAACACCTTCTCTCCTTCCACCTTGTTCAGGTCCGTACCGTCCGCGGTCAGGAATCGGTCGGGGTTAAAGCTCAAAGGATCCTTCCACAGTTCTCTGCAAGAAGACACAGACGGTTCAGCTTCGTTTTAGAGTGCATTGCACCATTTACCATCCACACTTAAGTCCAGTGTTGGGGGTAACACATTACAAGTCACGTAATCAGATTACTTTTTTCAAGTAATTAGTAAAGTAACACATTGCGTTTTAATTTAGAAAGAAATATCACTTTAACGCCAGTTACCAATTAACCAATGCTGACCTTCGATTATCCAATTCAACCTAATAATCTAAAATGACACATTTGTGTTTGATTTTAGTTATTGCAACTTCGTCACATTCTTTATGCAATTAGTTTGAGCTAATTTGAGCAGCGCCCTCTACTGTACAGACGTGAATTTACATTTTCTTCAGCCTGAGGCATATTCATTTCACTTTTGATATGAAAGGGCTTTTACATTTATAAAACAAGTACTTTTTATGTTAAAAACAAACAAGCAAGTTTGCCCAAAAAGAAAGTAAAGTATTACTTTCCATAAATAGTATCTAAGTAACGTAATTTTTCAGGGAGTAACGCAATATTGTAATGCATTACTTTTATAGTAACTTTCCCCAACACTGTTTAAGTCATTATGAGAAACTCACGGGTCATGGTTGACTTGCCACTGGTTTACAAACACACAGGTGTCTTTGGGAATGAAATATCCATTGAGTGACGTGTCTTTAGACGTGCTGAAAGAGAGAAACACAAGCAGTCATTGGCACGGCCAGCAGCGGTTTTTACACGTGCACATTTTCAGTAACTCAACTCACATGTGGTCTTATTTAATGCAAGGATGCTGTTCTTAACTCACCAGTGAGGAATGGTGAAAGGAAGAAAGGACGAATGACGGAAGATCTCCAGAATGAAGGCCTCGAGAAGCGGCAAATCTGCTCGGTCCGACAAACATGGCGTACGGTCCATTCCGATCTTTTCCTCTAGAAAGAGTTTAACAACGTTAGTGTCCCTGGAGCACAGATGCAGTCATAAGCAGCACGGGTACATTTGTAGCAATAGACAACAATACATTGTATGGCTCAAAATTATGCATTTTTATTTTATGCCAAAAATCATTAGGATATTAAGATCATGTTCCATGAAGATATTTTGTACCGTAAATATATAAAAACTGAATTTTTGATTATTAATATGCATTGCTAAGAACTTCATTTGGACAACTTTAAAGATGATTTTCTCAATTTTTTTGCACCCTCAGATTCCAGATTTTAAAATATTGTCGCATCTCGGCCAAATTTGTCAGATTGGATGATTTGAAAGTCAGGTGCAGTGGAGTAAATCTAGCTAAAATCTTAAAGGTACAGGTGCTTTATTGGCATCGATGGTTCCTTGAAGAACTTTTAACAACTATGCACTCTTAAGATTATAAAAGACGGGTTTCACAGCAATTGCACAGAAAAATCGTTGTTGTTGTTGTTGTTTTTTTGCATCGGAAAGGTTTTATGGATATTAAAAGTTTTTCACAGAACCTTAAATGCCAATAAAGGAGCTTTAAAAGTTTATTTATAACGTAAAATGGTTCTTTAAATTATCAAAATATTCAAATTGTCATTTTAAAGGCTGATCACTGAAAGTTTCTGTGTGGACCAAAAATGGTTCTTCTATTGTATTGCTGCACAAATCAATTTTCTAAAGAGTTAACGATATTTTAATATACTCTTAAAAATAAAACATCCAAAACGAGGTTTTCATTGCAATGCCATAGAACAGGGATGTCAAACTCCGTCGCTGGAGGGCCACAACCCTGAAGACTATAGATGCAACCCTCATTAAACACATCTGATCCAGCTAATCACGTCCTTCAGGCTTAATTGAAGACTGCATAGTATGTGTGTAGGAGCAGGGTTGGAACAAAACTCTGCGGCCCTCCAGGATCTGAGTTTGACACCCCAACCATAGATGAACAAGTTTGGGTTCCAATGGAAACTTCTAGTGAATAGCTCTTAAAATAACCATTGTACTTATCTAAAAGAGCCGCTTTCCACTGCAAAGGACCTTTTGAACAATGGAAATGTCTTAAAAAGTTATTCATGGAACCAAAATTGCCAATAAAGAACCTTTATTTTTAAAAGTGAAATACATTTTCCAGTATAAACGCTTAAAAATAAGGGTTATTTATGGGCAAAGATGGTTCCATGAAGAGTCCTTAACAAACATGGATCCTTGTAAGGTTCTTTATAATGGAAAAGGGTTCTTTAGATTTCGTCTGAAATGTTATTTGAGGAACCAAAAATGGTTCTTTGGCATCGCCTCGAAACCTCCGTTAAGAAACCTTAATTTTAAAGAGTGTATCTAGACAAGCAGACATAAAGAGAGAGATACTCACTCAGCTCTCTTTGCAGTCGGTCCTGGATCTCAGGGTTGGCCACTAGATAGACGACACTCCAAGACAGAGCCGTACTGATGGTGTCGAAACCTGTCATTGAGCACAGACACGCTTTAATATCATGCAGAGATTGGAGACAGAAAATTATTCAGTTTTTCCAGCGCTCACCAGCTCCGAAAAGGTCATTGACGATTCCAACAATCTTCTCATCGGACACTTGGACGTTTGAGTTCTCGTCCAGTTTACGGTCTTCGCAGTGGTTGATCAGCGAATCAGTGATGTCTCGGATGTTATCCTGAAATAAATATGACATTTGTGACCCTGCACAGACGCAGTCATAATAACACGGGTATATTTGTAGCAATAGACAACAATACATTGTATGGGTCAAAATTATACATTTTTATTTTATGCCAAAAATCATTAGATATTAAGATCATGTTCCATGAAGATATTTAGTACATTTCCTACCATAAATATATCAAAACTTAATTATTGATTAGTAATATGCATTGCTAAGAACTTCATGTGAACAACTTTGTAGATGATTTTCTCAATATTTAGATCTTTTTGCACCCTTTCAAATATTGTCCAAACCATACATCAATGGAGATATTATTTAATCAGATGATGCATAAATCTCAATTTCATCAAACTGACCCTTATGACTGGTTTTGTGCTCCAGGGTCACATTTGATAAGCTACACTGAGCATAAAAGAGAAAGAGATCTGATGGACAAATCTGAGAGCTCCCACCTTGTCGAAGGTGTTGTAATGTTCGTTAACGATCTTCTTCATCAGCTTGCTGAAGCGATTGTTGATGGCCAGGAACTTCTTCATCGTCGTGCTGTGTAGGATACGCAAGAAAGGGATGAAGTCCACAGGATTGCCACTTCCCACGATCTTCCCGAACTCGTCGCTCAAGTTGACTAAGCTCACCAGCTCGTCATCGTCGTGGCTGTAGCGCCGGCCGAAGCAAATCCCGCAGATCACGTTGGCCACGGACACCACGATGTGCCGGAAGGGATCGAAGCTCCCGTCGGTCTTCATGACGCTGTGAAGCCTTTCAATCAGATAGAGACCTTCCTTGCTGATGTGCTCTTCGAGTGCGCAGGAATACTCTGAGCTTTCGCCTTGCACCGTGGAAAAGGTTCGCAGGGCGCTGAGGGCCAGCTTGCGACGGGCTCGCCAAACACCCACCTGATCCGAACTAAAGGCCAGGCTCTTTCCGTCGCTGATGAACCGACTGCTATAGAGATCCGGACGTCCGGAGAACTCCTCGCCTTGTTTGAGGAGGGCCTGACGGATCACGTCGTTTCCGCTGAGCACTACTACGGGTCGCATGCCGATCTGGATCTGGAAGACAGGGCCGTAGCACTTACTCATGGCGGTCAGGCTCAGATGTGGGTTGGTTCCCACTTCCAGAACATTTCCGATGATGGGGAGAGGCTTCGGACCCGGTAGCTTCTGGAGCCCTTCTGGGATCTTAGTACGCATGAGGCGCATGAGCAGATACACCACACATATCGTGATGATGGCCACGAGGCTCTCAGACACAGAAATCGGGCCCAACATAGGAAGAACCGTAAGAGGCATGGTTATCTTCCTTTAATAATCTTTGCTCTTGCAGACACTGAACAGGTTACCTGCTTAAAACAAAAGAGAGATCAATAAGATTGACGGTTAACTTTAGACGGCGAGAGAATAGTGTAGTATCATGTCTTGCATGAATGATCCTGAAAAATGTATTTTTGCTCTCTAATGTTGCATTGCATGTGCATGCATGAGTTTTTAGTGCATGCAACTAACAGATCTATTTTTGCAGGTTAACCAATACTTGCTGTTCGGTTATTTGCATTTTGCGAAATTTATTAATGATAAACTACACGTGGAGTGATTTGTCTCAAGGTCAGATCACATAACACACACACACACACACACATGCTCACTCACAGACACACACACGCACACACACACACACACACACACACACACACACAAGCTCACTCACAGACACACACACACACACACATGTTGGTTGTTATGGTTTACGGGGACTCTCCATAGGCGTAATGGTTTTTATACTGTACAAACTGTATGTGCTATTGCCCTACACCTACCCTACACCTAAACTTACCCCTCACAGGAGACGGTGCATTTCTACTTTCCCCCCAAAAAAAACTCACTCTGTATGATTTATAAGCGTTTTAAATTATGGGGACACTGAAAATGTCCTCATAAATCACCTTCTCCTTGTAATACCTGTCATACCCATGTCATTATACACACTTGTGTCCTCATAAACCACATAAACACACACCTTCATTTAAGTGTCCTATAATACACTCACAAATAGTGCAAATTAAAACTTGATATACTGATCTAAAAGCTTTAGTCAAATTATATATATGAAGAGTTCAGATGCAAAAGCCGCTAGATGCCATCCTGATTCTTTTTTTTTGAGAATTAGCATTTTTCTCAGGCCCCTATGTTTATGTTCACTTATTTCACTTTAATGGCAATAAAGAACATATTCATTGCAATTAAAATTAATTACTCAACCTACACATAAGAGCCTGATAAAAAAAAAACTAGAAAAAAATAGCACTTAAAGGCTTTTGCATCGGAACTGTTCATATAGCACATATATATTAAAGAACAAACACTTATATCTATATATTCATTTAAAAAATAACATATTTGATTTATTCCTAAAAGCTCGTGCAGCTCAGTCAATGCACAAGTGGTGCAATTTTGTGTAAAAGGAGTAAGAAGAAAGTATTTTTGTGAAATTGAAAAGCAATCAAATATTCTCTAAAAGATAGAAGCATTGCCACCAGACTTACCCAGAGCGATCGGAGTAATACTTCTGCTCTTCTCAGATGAATCTTCCTTCTGTCCAGAGTCAGTTATCTCCAGAAGAGTGCTGCAGTGTTCCAGCGGGGAATCTTTTATAGAGAAGCGCGCGTCGTGATTGGCTGCTCGCCCCGTGACGTCACGACGGCTTTGTGAATGGAGAGAATCAGAGTAAGATTTTATTACAGTTCAGTTCTCCGGAGTCTCCAAACACACACACATCTAAATGATGTCAATATATATATATACTGTATGAACGATCGACCCTTTAAAAAACACAACCTTTAAAACAAATCAACAATTAAAATCGATGCATTGTTTATTAATACGATAGGTTAAATAATAATACTATATTTATGTACTAAAAGTATTAAATAAATAATTAAATACATGTGAAACTTTAAAAGACTCTTGAAATATATGAATATAAATGAGTTGTACTTTTTGGCATGTAGCCTATTAGACGTATATTTGATACGCGCGCGAGATATATTTTACAACATATTTTATATTCCGTTTTTTAGAAAATAGCTTACTAATCAATGCATGGACTGAGAAATAAAGATGATATTCACAACTCAAAAGCAACAGCAACAGGTTTAATGCAAAATATATAAACAGGTAGAGATGAAAGAAAGAAAGAAAAAGACACTTAAACATGCTTCTTGATGTTTATTTATCTAATAAAACTGGTTTAACAAGCAGAAGTCAGTGCTGTTAATCTTTTTCACAATTTCAGCAATTAGACTAAATAAACTGTTTGTTGCAACACATCTGATATTCACCACGACGTAAGAAAGGGTTTTGCGTTGATTTGTATGGTCATGTTCGCCTGGCACGCGCTCGTAACTCATTAAGCGACAGGTAGAGCATCGCGTGCAAGCGTGTGTGTGTGTGTGTGTGTACGTGCGTGTCACAGCCCTGCTGCAGATTCCTGCACACATTTGTCATACATCTCATTGTGTGTCAACAGGAAAAGCCGCCAGAATGGAGTAAAACCAATGCAATGCGTGTCAGTAAAGCGCTGTCGCTGAAGTGCACGAAACCAGAACCGCGCTGATTTCTTTGTTCTGCGGTAGACTTTCTCATGTAAGAATCTCGGTCACCTCAGGCTGTTATCGTGATTTGAAACACGCTACGATAAACCTAACAGCATCGCGTGCATGCACCTGTGGCGCGCGAGTTAAAGATTGGCCACGTTGCGTGAGAGCGCGCCCGAGGATGCTGGAGGGGCAACCGAGTTCACTTTACCATCGTTTAACGATCTCTGTCACGTTCAAAGCTGCAAGAACATAGTGCATTTCTTATGGATTCATTTCATGCACGTGCTTGATTTCGGTGTAGGCTACTTGTTTTTGCCGCATTTCGACTTACGAGAACGAGACGCTCTTCGGATGATTTCTTTCATCATATTGGGAGGTCTGGTCGTCTTCAGAAGATCAAAGATGAGGAACAGATCCCGGGTCAGCGCGAGCGGCTTCTGAAGAATCCTAATTATGCCGACTGCTCGTGTAATTAAGGATCTCTGAAGTTCTAGAGAGAAGTTCCCCTTTTGTTGGAGAGCAGAAAAGAACTGTAAACAGTTGCACAAAATATACAACGGAACGTACTTTTATACTTTATACATTTTGCATATGATATATGTTATCTTGAAAATACGTGTTTTAATTGGCATGAGTTCCATAAAGAGCTTTTAACGTCAATTGAACCATGCATTGTATAACACGTTATTTAATGTTCTTCACACTAAGAAAAAACCCTGGTTCTATTAAAAAATGTTGACTTAAAGGTTCTTCAAAAAAAATTATAATTTCGAAATTCCTATTTTTGAACCTTTATTTTAAAGATAATTATATTAGGCCTATTTTATATTGTGCAAAAAATAATAGGCCTAATAATAATAATTATGAGGGGAAAAAAAATCCAATGTTCAAAACAATGAACTGGAAACCTGTGTCTTATATCATTCCTGACATAAACTGATTTTAAATAAAATAAACAATAAATAACAGTTTTTGTTCCCAATGATGCACTCTCACAAAAAAAGGTGCAAAAGCTGTCCTTTAAAAATGCTCTCATACATTCAGACAGGTTTTCAGAAGGTACACGCAGCTTTTAGGGGGAAAGAAGTACCTTTTGAAAACCTTTGTACCTTTTTCCTGAGTGTGGCAGCTAGTAAAGTGATAAAGAAGCATAGGTTTGACATGTTTAATATCGCTACTGTTTCACGTGCATTCACTGGTCCACGGACTGAACCCGTCCATTGCATAACAGGTTTTATAGAAGTTCTTTAGGTTATTCAAAACATACGTTTTTTTGAGAATTGTTGATTTAAAGATAAATATGCAAATGCTGCGAACCCCCCATTTTGGGAGATTTTACGTATTAGGCTATGCAACAAATACAATGTGCTCTAAAGCTTTAAATGTTAGGCGAATAAAAACCAAATCAGTTTTTACCAGTGAGGACAACTACACCACGTGACACGAATACACGCTGTTTGCACTGCATAACATGTTGGCTTTATAAGGCGCCTTTGACGCTTTCCGTTGCACACAGATGTTCTTTAGGTTGTTCTCATGCACTGAGAAGCGCCGTGTTCGCGTGAGAGCACCGGTTGGGGTGGGCTCGCTCTCATCTGCTCGGTTAGTCACGCGAAGGCGGTAGCGGCTCTCTTTCTTGAGCACGAAGGTGCGGGTTTCTGCGCTCTGGATGAACCGGATTTAAGGTCTTTTGAAATCATGCAACGCCACGCAAACTCAGCCCGCTTAATCCCGCTCCAGAGCCGCGACGCGCCTCGCTGTCTGTAATCCGGTGCATCGCGTGTGAACCGGGAGCTGCGACGCTTCTATATGACACGCGCGCCGCGTGAATCACGGTAACCGAGGGCAGTCTGCACGGTGAAAACACACTTTACATGTGTGATTGTTTGCAAGCACACACAACAACAGATCTAGTGTTAGTGCAACACCTGTGCTTCCTCTGTCAGGACACCTGTGTCCACTTTAGCGCGAATAACCTTCATATAATCACTACAAACACTACACATTCAACATTAGTGGGTGGGAAAAGAGCTCAAATGATGACACAGATGTATTTTTTTTATGCATTGGAAAAAAAAACTGATTTCTGTATTTGAAGATTTAATACTTGATTTAAAGCATATAATGTATTCTGCTATAATGCATTATATCTATTCATAAATAACACAGTTAAAAATGCATTACAATATTTGAAGGGTTTTCTTTGTCATGTATTGTAACGCATAATAAAAGATAAGTATTATAATGGGTTACAATTATTCAAAAGATGCAATATAAGGTGCATTACAAGGCATAGTTGATGCATTAAACACGCATTTATTATTCATTATATTTAAAGGTTTTAAGTGTTAGCTGTGATGTTTGTACGTGGCCTTGAACACTTTACACATGAACTTGAGCAGAGTGAAATTAGGGTGCTGTGAAGAATCAAAAGTCAAGCCTAAAGAGCAAATCCTGTTTTTCATGCAAATACATATTTTAGTCTTCATATAGTCTCCAAAATCCCAATTAAATCAATCAATCAATACAATACAATCCCAAAACATATGTGCTGCTTGCATTCGATTCCTTAAATTAATAAGATGTGGAATGCATTTAGTTAATTGCAGATAAATGAGACAGCAGCAGAGACTGAACTCAGAACAGTAACTGGGAAAAAACACACCAAAAACAGCATAATCTGAACATTTAAGGCAGTAATGAAGAGTGTGCGTGTGTTTGGAGCCGCTATGTCAGTGTCAGAGGACAAACTTAGAGAGCAAGACACATTTGTTTGCCTTCAGCAGTAAAACTCAAAGGAATCTCACAAGATGAAAGAAGTCAAATGAGTGTGAAGCCTCGTCACGCAACACTCGAGCACCTGCCGCGCTCACCTGTACTGCCAGACGAGATTGTGTGTGAATGCATGATATAAAGCAGATAGTGGTGTGTGTGTGTGTGGTGTGTGTGTGTGTACGTGTGTACGTGTGGTATTTTGAAGAAGAACCCTGAGGAAGGGAGATCTTATCTACTTTAGATAGATCAATGGCACACACCTACCCACACACACACACACACACACACATACGCACGCACGCACACACCCACCCACAGGCACGCACGCACACACCTACCCACACACACACACACGCAGACACACGCAAATTAAGAAACGCGCAAATCATCACAACACATGCCAATTAAGAAACGCGCAAATCCTCAACACATGCAAATTAAGAAACACGCAAATCCTCACAACACATGCAAATTAAGAAACGCTCAAATCATCACAACACATGCAAATTAAGAAACACGCAAATCATCACAACACATGCCAATTAAGAAACGCGCAAATCATCACAACACATGCAAATTAAGAAACGCGCAAATCCTCACAACACATGCCAATTAAGAAACGCGCAAATCATCACAACACATGCAAATTAAGAAACACGCAAATCATCACAACACATGCAAATTAAGAAACGCGCAAATCCTCACAACACATGCAAATTAAGAAACGCGCAAATCATCACAACACATGCCAATTAAGAAACGCGCAAATCATCACAACACATGCAAATTAAGAAACGCGCAAATCCTCACAACACATGCAAATTAAGAAACACGCAAATCATCACAACACATGCAAATTAAGAAACGCGCAAATCCTCACAACACATGCAAATTAAGAAACGCGCAAATCATCACAACACATGCCAATTAAGAAACGTGCAAATCATCACAACACATGCAAATTAAGAAACACGCAAATCATCACAACACATGCAAATTAAGAAACGCGCAAATCCTCACAACACATGCAAATTAAGAAACGCGCAAATCATCACAACACATGCCAATTAAGAAACGTGCAAATCATCACAACACATGCCAATTAAGAAACACGCAAATCATCACAACACATGCAAATTAAGAAATGCGCAAATCATCACAACACACGCAAATTAAGAAACACGCAAATCATCACAACACATGCAAATTAAGAAATGCGCAAATCATCACAACACACGCAAATTAAGAAACGCGCAAATCATCACAACACATGCAAATTAAGAAACGCGCAAATCATCACAACACATGCAAATTAAGAAATGCGCAAATCATCACAACACACGCAAATTAAGAAACACGCAAATCATCACAACACATGCAAATTAAGAAACACGCAAATCATCACAACACATGCAAATTAAGAAATGCGCAAATCATCACAACACACGCAAATTAAGAAACGCGCAAATCATCACAACACATGCAAATTAAGAAACGCGCAAATCATCACAACACATGCAAATTAAGAAATGCGCAAATCATCACAACACACGCAAATTAAGAAACACGCAAATCATCACAACACATGCAATTAAGAAACGCGCAAATCCTCAACACATGCAAATTAAGAAATGCGCAAATCATCACACACACGCAAATTAAGAAACACGCTAATCATCACAACACATGCCAATTAAGAAACGCGCAAATCCTCAACACATGCAAATTAAGAAACGCGCAAATCATCACAACACATGCAAATTAAGAAATGCGCAAATCATCACAACACACGCAAATTAAGAAACACGCAAATCATCACAACACATGCCAATTAAGAAACGCGCAAATCCTCAACACATGCAAATTAAGAAACGCGCAAATCATCACAACACATGCAAATTAAGAAACGCGCAAATCATCACAACACATGCAAATTAAGAAACGCGCAAATCATCACAACACATGCAAATTAAGAAATGCGCAAATCATCACAACACATGCAAATTAAGAAACGCGCAAATCATCACAACACATGCAAATTAAGAAACACGCAAATCATCACAACACATGCAAATTAAGAAACGCGCAAATCCTCAACACATGCAAATTAAGAAACGCGCAAATCATCAGAACACATGCAAATTAAGAAACGCGCAAATCATCACAATTAAGAAACGGGCAAATCATCACAACACATGCAAATTAAGAAACACGCAAATCCTCACAACACACGCAAATTAAGAAACGCGCAAATCATCACAACACACGCAAATTAAGAAACGCGCATATGTGTGTATATGTGTGCGTGTGTGCGCGTTCGTGCGTGTATGTGTGTGTGCGTGCGTGTATGTGTGCGTGCGTATGTGTGCGTGTGAGTAAGTGTATGTGTGTGCGCGTTCGTGCGTGTATGTGTGTGTGCGCGCTTGTGTGTATGTGTGCGTGTGAGTGAGTGTATGTGTGTGTGCGTGCGTGTATGTGTGTGCGTGCGCGTTCGTGAGTGTATGTGTGTGTGCGTGCTTGTGTGTATGTGTATGTGTGCGTGTGAGTGAGTGTGTGCGTGCGTGTATGCGTGTGCGTGCGTGCGCGTTCGTGCGTGTATGTGTGCGTGCGTGTATGTGTGCGTGCGTGCTTGTGAGTGTATGTGTGTGTGTGTGTGTGTGTGTGTGTGTGCGTGCGTGCGCGTTCGTGCGTGTATGTGTGCGTGCGTGCGTGTATGTGTGCGTGTGAGTGTATGTATGTGTGTGTGCGTGCGTGTATGTATGTATGTGTGTGTGCGTGTATGTGTGTGTGCGTGTATGTATGTGTGTGTGCGTGTATGTATGTGTGTGTGTGTGTGCGTGCGTGCGTGTATGTATGTGTGCGTGCGTGTATGTATGTGTGCGTGCGTGTATGTGCGTGTGAGTGAGTGTATGTGTGTGCGTGTGAGTGAGTGTGTGTGTGTGCGTGCGTCCAGATCTTACCTGCAGGGTTCACTGCGAGGGCCGTCCACCCATCAGTGTCATGTTTGAGTCTTTGTGTGCAGGAACAGCCCTGAATGGAGCGAGAGGTTTTGAAGTGTCATGTTTGAAGTACAGCATGAGAAAACGACCCACCTGCACGCGATCCAGAGCAGAAAGAGCTGATCCATGCTCTGCAGTTCTGCACACCTCCAATCACCAGCTACACAGAAACACAAGCATGCATCCAGGTGCGAGTTAATATTCATGCAAAATAATCACTGCATCAAAATATATGCATAAATCTAAAATCAGTTAGACTTTTAACACACTTGCATTCATGGGTTTTGTAACTAACACATATAAGTGCCCTAAAATGATTTTCAGTCAGTTATGTCTATCTTCTGCTGTAGTGTGTCAGAAGGAAATATCAGTTATAGTCATGAATGGTAATAATCAGTGATATTTTAGGGATCTGATCTGATCATCATCAGTCTGTCTGGAGCGACCTGAACAAACTGAGACTAAATCCAGAAGAAGACGCTTCAAGAAAGCTCCAGTTCTGGTCAATGCTTTGGGCTCTTGTGTAAAAGTGCTGTAAAATGAGGATGTTATCAATAATAGGTTTTCTATGAACTAAACTAAATCATCATTAGTTGTGGGTAAGGGTGGATTTAGTGATTTTTTGGGGGCCCTAAGCAAGTTTCAGGAACACAATATGCTCTTTTACACCCTTATTTTGCTCGCTAGCTCTCTCTCATTATAGCTATATTAATACTAAATGAACACCTGCTAACTAGGATGATTAATCGCTATCTGTCACGTGACGTGATCTTAGATCAGTTAATTACTCATATCAGGTTCAAAGACACAGTAACAGTGCTTTTACTGTAATATTTGAAGTTAAAACACAAACACGATATTTACCATGCTATTACCACAGTAAAACCACTGTTACTGGTGAATATTTTAAATATACTTGATGTATTTAATTTGATTTTGTTAACCTGTGTGTTCACTGCTGGTCTTTGATGATCCAATTCAACCATACTAATAAGCAAAACTGACTTTATATTAATATAACATTTGAGTTGAATGTTTTTCCATTGCTGAGGAGTGTTGAACTTTCCTCTCCGGCGCTCTACTGTACAAGTCCTTCGGCTCATTCATTTCACTTTTAGTGTGAACGGCTTTTACATCTGCCAAAAATTGTATTTTATATACTAAAAACAAGCAAGCAAGTCCTGCCCAAATTTAAAAAGTAACACAATGCAAGACTTTCCATAAAAGCCAACCAAGTAACGTAATTAATTACTGTTTATGGAGTAACACAATATTGTAATGCATTACTTTTAAAAGTCACTTTCCCCGACACTGTACACCACTGTATACGGAATACAATTAGTGCTAAATATAAACCTGGCTACTACCTAAATTACTTAAAATGTGCATTAATTCAATATAATTCATATTTTCGTTTATATTGCTTTCATTTGTGTGTGTGTGTGTGTGTGTGTGTGTGTGTGTCTAGGTCTGTGTAAAATTCCTGTATTTATTCTGTTACCCCCCCCCCCCCCAACTTAAGTACATTGAGGGCCGTGAGTACAAATGTCTTCTGCTTGCATCTTTTAGTGCAAATGACTGTGTTTTGTAGTTCAGACGTGCTAAACCGTTCAGAGCAGATCTGATGTTTGTGTGGTTTTGACATGTCTTAATGGACATGACCTCTGACCTCCATGCCTTGCCGTCGGTGGGAAGCAGATGGCCGAGCTCAGGTCAAGTGTCATGAGCCTAATCCTATTAAGACGGGCGGCTCGGGGCACACGCGAGGTCTGCAACCAGACACACAGACTCCTGCCTCAATCATCTGAGAGAGCGACGGTGATATTTTAGAGATGTGATCATCATCAGTCTGTCTGGAGCGAGGTGAAGAAACAGAACAAACTGAGACTAAACCCAGAAGAAGACGCTTCAAGAAAGCTCCTGAGAAACTCTGCTCAAGTGCAGCGAGGACAAAACCTGCTTTAAACACAAAGATGCTCAACTAATGATGATTTAGTTTAGTTCATAGAAAACATATTACTGACCGCATCCTCATTTTACAGCATTTTACACAAGAGCCCAAAACTTTTACCAGAACTGGAGCTTTCTTGAAGCATCTTGGAGAAGTGTGTATATACTATTCACATACACTATATTGCCAAAAGTATTGGCACCCCTTCTAATGAAAGGTTTGACTACTTTAGTAATCTCCATGAGTGTAAATCTTAATGTTTAGCATATAATGATATTATAGGGAATCTAATTGTATAGAAACAGTTTGGACAGAACCCTTTTCTATTCTAACATGACAGTGTCTCTGTGTATAAGACAAGAATCAAATAGAAATGATGATTCAGTCAGTGTGGAAGAACTTGACTGGTCTGCAGAAAGCAGCTGAACACCTCTGGTGTGACTTTAAATGAGCCACAAACTCATCACCAAACACCAATGACTTTACATTCATTATATGGACAAAAGTATTGGCACCCCTTCTTTAGAAGAGAAAAAGGCACTTCCAAACTGTGCCAACAAAGAAATTCATGTACTTAAAAATTGTGTTTTCAGCTCTGTTGCAACAGTTTTGAAGTGTATGAAATGACTGAACCCATATGTACAAGTCATTGGTGTTTGGTGATGAGTTTGCACACACAGACACACACACACAGAGACAGACGCACACACACACAGAGACAGACACAGACACACACACACACAGAGACAGACACAGACACACACAGACAGACAGACAGACAGACACACACACACACACACACACACACACACACACAGAGACAGACACACACACACACACACACACACACAGAGACAGACACACACACACACACACACACACACACAGAGACAGACAGACACACACACACACAGACACACACCTGGGCTACATCAAAAAATATTTCTGTTTATAATATAACTTTAATGTGGTTACATGACGCTGCATAATTTGAATAATCAGATGTCCAAAAATTGTTCTCCTGTACACGGTGTTCTCTGAACAATCACCTGAGACAAGAAAGCAGGTGTAAATGGGGTCTTAATGCACCTTAATCCAGATTGCATTGTGCAGGTTATAATGACTCTTAAGGACTCTAAGCAATGAATATAAGTGTTGTTCAGGTACGCTCTGGACATGCTGCTTATGTTAAATAACCCTCTTATATAAATGATTTTGTACTCCTGATTAAACGACCTTCACCTTCAGTAAAGCACGACAGCGTACACAGAAATGATCTCTGGCACACTGGAGGAGGATTTATAAATCAATACACGCTGAACTCACAAAGAGCAATTCATAGAAAACAGTTGAGCATAACCAGAAATGTTTAGTTTCTGTGTAAATATTTCCCACTAAATATTTATTTGAATAACATTTCCAGACCAGAAAATCACAATTTATAAATTCCTCGATATTTCTCATAGTTTGTATATACAACTTGCATTTTTTAATATATATATATATATAAATATAGAGGCTATATACATATACAGAGGACATATACACTAATCAGCATTTGATGGAGATCAAAACATTTCATCAAAATTGTCCTAAAACCAAAATGCGTCTCGACTACTATATACTTTACATACTTTTCACAATTAATTGAATGTGTTACTTGTCATTTCCCTTGTAATGAATTGTGAATGTACTAACAATCTGAGTAAATATAAGACATTTGTTTAATCCGAAATCAAATACTTCTCATATGAAACAAAAACATAGTGTGTGCAGATAGCCCTCCTTGTTGGCAGAGGCTATTTACATAAACTCCGCCCACTAACGCGTGATTGGTTTAGTCCACACTAAAAAAAATGACTCATACTTTAGATCAATTTCAGTGGCGTAGATGTTAAAGCAAGTGCTTTTTAATGCGATCGACCCGGGTTCAAATTGGCAAACTTTTTTTCTCCCATCTCAAATCTCATATCGCACCGAAAAGGCATTTATTTTCAAAAATTAAGGAAATAATCAAAAAGTTGAAAAAGTTTCGGGAGGTGCATGGAGGGATTTATTGTCCCAATAAGGTGGAATCCATTTAATAATTTGAATTAATTAGTAATTGTCATGATGAAGTAGCTCAGCTTTAGCATGAATGAGCTTGTCCCTGCTGGGAGCAAATAAACTCATAATTGTGTCCCTGGAGCACAAAAGCAGTCATAAGCAGCACAAGCTATATTTGGAGCAATAACCAACAATACATTGTATGGATCAAAATGATAAATTTTTCTTTTATGACAAAAATCATTAGAATATTAAGTAAAGATCATGAAGATATTGTGCAAGTTTCCTTCAGTAAATATATTAAAACTTAATTTTGATTAGTGATATGCATTGCTAAGAACTTCATTTGAACAACTTTAAAGATGATTTTCTCAATATTTAGATTTTTTTGCACCCTCAGATTCCAGATTTTCAAATATTGTCCAAACCATACATCTATGGAAATATTATTTATTCAGCTTTCAGATGTATGAATCTCATTTTCATAACTTGACCCGTATGACTGGTTTTGTGCTCCAGGGTCACGTCACGCGTGATCCGCGCGAGCGTGAGAATGAAGGTGTGCGGCAAACATCAAAGCGGATCGCCTCACGCGAGCGCGATTGTGTGTCACCTTCCGTTCTCTGGAGGCCCGGCGCCGCGTGAACGCGAGTCTCGGAGGACAACAATAGTTGCGTGCGGAATCCAGAAGCGGCCATCAATCAGAGCGTCAGCTCACGCAGCGCGCGCGCCGCGGCTTGTGCTGAGTCAGACAAACAAGCCATGCCACTGAATGAAGGGAAAGCAGATATGTGACTGCTTGACACGCAACACCATCACCACACCCACACACACCCTACCTGCGAACACGACACCACCACACACACCCCACAACACCTACCTGCGAACACGCACACACACACACACCACACCACACCTACCTGCGAACCGAACACCCCACACACCACACAACCACACACCCCACACCCAACCCTACCTGC
>QVTF01021117.1:0-12500 GCA_003573665.1 Oxygymnocypris stewartii
GTGGGTGATTTCTATGAGGTTTCTTACAGTCTAACCCATAATCTGGTCTCAGGGTCTTTCTTCAGTGTGCATCGGTGGGTTTTTCAGGTGAAAAATGTTGTACGTTACCTCAAAAACACATGACTGAGGAATCATTAGTTATGCTTCAGGATTTAATATTCAGAATAGTGATCTTAATAAACCACTATATTTGAGTGTGAGTTGTACTAATGATGCTTAACTTGATGAAGCCTTATTAACCTTATTATCAGCTCAACCTACAAAGATACATTTGAATGATTTGAAGGCTTTTAGAAGTGAGACATTATTGTACTTCTGTTTTTCATAGGAGGCAACACTGATGCTGTAGCAGAGCACTAGAACACAGACACACACACACACAGACACACACACGCACGACACACACAACACACACACACACACACAGACACAGACACGCACACACACACACACACACGCACAGACACACACACAGACACACATACACACACACACACACCACACAGACACACACACAGACACAGACACACGCACACAGACACACACACACACACAGACACACACACACACAGACCACACCAGACACACACACAGACCACGCACACGCAGACACACACACACACACATACACACACACACACACACGACACACACAGACACAGACACACACACACACAGACACACACACGCACACACACACACACACACGCGCACGCAGACGCACACGCAGACGCACACAAGACGCAGACGCACACACAGACGCAGACGCACACACAGACGCACACACACACGACAACACACAGACACACACAACACAACAGACACAGACACACACACACACACAGACACACACACACACACACACACACACACACACACAGACACACACAACACACACACACACACACAGACACACACACACACACACAGACACACACGCACACACACACACACACAGCATGCGTTTAAGTGCCTTGTCCGTTCAGATCTAGCTGGCGGTGCACGGTAAGGAGACTTGAGGAATCCCTGGGGCCGTTACACTGAAAGTTCAGGGCAGCCTGTACGAGGAACACACACGGTATTTCAATTCAACGCTTTTCACAGTTCACAGGAGATCATTTAAAGCAAGAAGGCACTCGTTCTGACAGTTTGCTGACATTTATTTCATATGTTAATAGCCGTTTCATTCAGTCATTCATTGCGCCAGGAAAAAGAGTGTGACAATCCAATGCCATCAGAGCGTCTCTCTTCTCTTTACACACACAAACGGTCTTTTGCTTTAACGACAGAACAATGTCAGTCACTCCAGGTTCATGCTGCCAAAACAATCTATGAATATATACTGAACAGACGTATTTTTATGCAAAATTAAGCAAAGAGTTGGAGTCGAGCAGGTAAACTAGCTAAATTAACAACAAAATAATAATAATGATTTTGATAACGACATTTATGAATTTAGCAGACACTTTTATCTAAAAGATCTAAAACTTATATTAATAATAATTAGAATATTATTAAATAAAAAAAACGAATTATTAAAATTAAGTGTATATATATTAATTAATTTGAATGGATTTTAATATTTACATTTATATTTAGTACATAACACATTTTATTATAATGATACTTTTAAAATTGGGTATTATTGTTATTCATTTATAATATATATATATATATATAATATTTTGGGGTTAAATGTGACCTGGATGGTTTTTCCACACATCGTAAAGACACCTTGCACCGTCTCTGCTGTGTTTATGGAATAGCAACTGTGAAATTAAACCAGACAGAAATGCATTATGGGAGCTGACGGAGGCGCCCCCGGGCCAGGCAGGAAGAGACTGAGTCGCTACTTTTGATGACGATTTATGAGTAGTAAATTTTCTTTAAAGCCGGTTGAGTCCAACTTACAAGCTCCGTGCCCGAAAACTTCCCTCCAAACTACAGAAGGGCTGTTTCCTAAACATAACCGCTCTGCTGCGCTCTCGTAACATGACGCTTCGGTGGGGGGGGAGTGATTATTCAAATCCACAGGTTGCTTGGCCTGAGTGAACGACGCATCTGTTGCATATTTCTGCTGGTTTTATGAGGAAGGAAGGCGTTAGAGTTGCAGAGATATACAAATGATTGAGCTGAGACTATGTGTGACTGGCCATTTAAGCATGGATCAAGATATATAGAAATGTTTAATCCCAAACTGTTTAAATTACTTCTGCTGAACAAGAAAGAAGCCGTTCTGAAGAATGTGGGTAAGCAAACAGTGCTGGTAGCCATTGACTTCTATAGTGGAGGAAAAAAAATACTATGGAAATCAATGCCGGTACCAGAAAATGTTTGTTTACCCCACATTCTTCAGAACATCATCTTTTGTGTTCAACCAGAAGAAAGAAACTCATACTGGTTTGGAGTAAATTATCAAATAAATAATTTATTTTTGAGTAAACTATCCCTTTAATTATACAATTGAGTGTCACTTATAAAATTATTTGACCTCACAATTCCACAATTAACTAATTAAAAGTAAATAATCCATAGAGTCGTGCAAAAACAACAAACGAAAACCCACTTTTTGTACAAAAGGGAATTACTGACACTAGGGCTGAATCACGTTATATTTCTTAATTTCGGTCGATACGATATAATTCATCATCAAACAAAATACATTTAATTGAGAAGCAGCACAGCATAAGATATTAAGATTTGTTATCATTTTGTCTTTTATATGGGAGATTTTTTAATGTGTTGCTGAGCTGTTCGAAGTATGTTTTTATTTTCGTAAACAAGTAGCAGTATGGTTAGCAGAACTAGGCTGTTCTGGATGGTTTTTGGTGTGTTTCTATGTCTGACAGAGCTATAATCTTGATAATCTTTGTCAGGCCATAAGAAATGCTTTCTCTTACTACATCGTGTGTCTCTTATTCACTCTCACACACACACACACACACACACACACACACACACACACACACACACACACACACACACACACACACACACACACACAGTGCAGCTCTAATGTATGCCCATATTTATCCTCCTCCCATAAAGTTCCTCTCCTCTCTCCTTTCATTAAGTTCTACAGCTTCACATCAAAGTCTTGCAAACGCTCAGTATAGTCGCGTTCTGACTGCGCTCAACGTTTTACTGGGAATTCAATCAAACCTAGCATTTCTCGTTTTATGAGATTTACGAGTGGACTCAAATTAGTCGTGAACGATCCAGGCTCCTCCACATCTTTCTGATGTGTATTTTGGATGGTTTCTCTTCTGTAAAAGGCAAGCATCAGTTTGAGTGTATCTGCGTGTGGTTTGTTTTCATGTGTGTCAAGCGCACCTCTATGATTCCTCAAACAGCGTCTCTGCGCTCACGGACAGTTTGTAGTCCTCAGGTTCTCCAGCGACCCGTCCCAGAAGCATCAAGATTAGGGTTGGTACCGAACCCAGTACCAATGTAACCGGTACCTATGTAACCGGTATGTACTATAAACCGAATCAAAACGCAGATTTTGGTTGCCTCATTATGTTGTCCTACCTGAGCAATCGGTTGAAATATTTGTCCTTTGTTTCTCCCGAAACGCACGTAAGAAGCATCATCACCGGCAACACACTTTAAAATAATTTCCCGACTGAGAAGATGCACGTGAACTCAATTCGGAAAGCTCTAATAATACATGTCCACCAATCTTTATAGTAACGCGATTGTGCTGTTTTCCACTTTCTGACTTAAAAGCACAACTCGGGAAATGAGAGCATCTGAGGAGCGCGTGAATGCAGTAATTACACTTGCTCTGACGACCTTCCATTAACTAGCTAAGCTACTACTACTCCATAGACTACTAATACATCGATTAGCAATGGATTATAAATATACTTGATTATTATGAATATACCAGAGATGGCTTGAATAACACAGATAAACCATACATGGTCGTAATCGAGTGTTTAATGTATTTATTTTATCATTCAAAACGTTTATATCTTCTGTTTAATTATCCATATCCCTGGAGCTCATGAGTTCCGCTGCTTCTGTGACGGGATCTGTTGATGTTCTGCGCGAGGGCGCCCTCTGGTGTCCAGTATGAATGAAAACGACATCACCCCCGGTTTAACAGACAAGGCTTGAGCCTAGTCCTAAATTGTAACTCATAGCTGTTTTAACTGAAATAAACTTGCACTGACTGATCCTAAAATATATCAGTGCCTTTGTTTGTCTCAAGATGCACCCCAGTAATGTTTATTCTAAGCATGTTTATAAAAATTACTTAAATGTCCTAATTGAACTATGGCCTACTCCTGGCTTCGTCTAAGCCCTGTCTGTGAAACCAGGCCCATGTGTTGGGCCGATCCAATTATTGATTTGGTAATTTCATATTTTTATAAGTATCGATTCAGACACCGGTACCGTTTTAAAAGTATCAATTTAGCACCGGTATCGAAAAAAAAATACGAAACACAACCCTAATCAAGATGTTCTGATCCTCTTATAGTCAAGTCATAGATGACATTTAATTGAATGTGAAAAGTCCATATTGTGGGATATTTTGTGTTTTGTAACCTATTTTCCCATTTATTCTCTTGAATATACAGAAATAAGGTTTGTAATTACATTGAACGGGCTTGTATCAAACTAAATATGCCGTAAACTCCAGCTGAGGTGTTTTTCCTTCTTTCCCTGACCTTTGAACTCTCCCGAGCTATTTTAAAACGGTGTGTACCTTGCTTTTGTTTTCACCTCCTACACAGGTACGAGAAGATCGAGGTCATAAATGAACACGGCTAATGTCATAAGGTTGTGAGGGACATCGATCGTTTCCTGATTGGTGGGATTTGGCGGGTCCCTGATGCGTGATTGGTGCAGAAGCGTTGTTCATGGAGGTGTTTTCAGCTCAATAAACCTCTACTCCTTTAAAGCTGGTTAAATGAGTTTGTCCTGATTGTTTATGGAGAACTATCGGTCCGGCTGCTGGAATGCCCATGTGTGTGCTCCAGAGGAGGGAGGTAAATTGAGTCCGGACGACTCAGACGACTCCAGGTAATAGTGTGCTGGAGAGTTGATGTTTTAGATGCTCTCTAGTCTTCAATGAGCCGCCCACAGATCACAACTCTTATTCTATAGCAGCCAAAATCTTGAATTTGCTGCTTGTGCACAAGCGTCAGTCAATGATAATCTCCAACTTAATTTATTGATGTATTATTTTTATTATTATCTTTAATATGTATTTACTATTAAATTATGATTCATTTTATTCAGAGCTTCTTTTTATTTTATTTGTATGTATTTAATCTTATTTGAATTTAACATTTTATCAATTTTATTTTAGTTTTTTTAAACAGCTTGGTTATTTATTTTCTTTTTATTTCATAGTCTTTATTTAATTTTGTTATTTTTTATTTAATGAATTGTATTTATTTTTTAAACATTTCCACAAGTTTCTTTTATCATTTATTTCATTTATTTAATAATGTTTTTTAGTTTATTGATTTGAGTTATTATCTATTTGTTATTTTTTTATTTTGCATTTGATCATTTTAAAAATTTATCAGTTTTATTATTATTATTATTATTTATTTTTTATTTTAACAGCTTGGTTTTATTTCATCTGTTTTTTAGAATCTTTTTCATTAATTTTAATTTATTTTAAATATTGTTTTTTTCATGTTATTTCATTTTATTGTAGACTCTCTTTTCTTTTATTTGTGACCCTGGACTTAAGTCGCTGGGGATATTTGTAGCAATAGCCAACAATACATTGTATGGGTCAAAATTATACATTTGTCTTTTATGGCAAATATCATTAGGATATTAAGTAAAGATGGAGATATTTGATAAATTTCCTACCATACATGTATTAAAAACTAGTTTTTGATTAGTAATATGCATTGCTAAGGACTTCATTTGGACAAATTTAGACAATATTTTATAAAAATATAAATATTGGGACAATATTTAGATTTTCCTGCTGCCTCAGATTCCAGATTTTCAAATAGTTGTATCTTGACCAAATATTGTCCAAACCATTCATTAATGGAAAGCTTATGTATTCAGCTTTCAGATGATGTTTAAATCTCAATAAAAAATGTACCCTTATGACTGGTTTTGTGGTTCATGGTAATTTTTTTATAATATTTTTTATATAGTCTTACATTATTTTGTATTTGGTCACAAGGATAAATGCAGCCTCAGCAGTCAGATTCATTTCATCAATCATTTGTAGCGGAATGACTGATCCGGAAACAGGAATACATTAACTTCCGGTTGAAGCAGACACACTTGACCTTTATCATTTGTAAATGATCTCGTCTCACCCCCCGTCTATCAGAGGCTGTGCACGAGCTCCTGATCTCATGTGCTCATCTCTACAGCGATCTGAGTGACCTGTGTGCAGTCGTCTGGAGATGATCGCTGACCTTTTGTAAGATCTGGCCTGTCAGCGGTCTCCATCATGGAGTTTAATGATGACTGGATGATCTCTCCATCTCTTGTTCTCCGTCGTCCTTGACTTCCTGCTGTGTCTCCACTTTAATGAGTTCACCTTCAGACCTGCAAGTATTATGCATCTTTCGGTCTGGTTCTGGCCCGTCCTATTAATTTGCTGTGTTATTCAAACTATGAAGATGCGAGAGAGAGAGAGAGAGTGTGTGTGTGTGTGTGTGTGTTGTGTGGTGTGTGTGCGCGTGCGGTGTGCGCGTGTATACATATGTTTAAAATAATTTGTATTTTATAATCTTCATTTGGTTTTATTTTGTATTGTATTATTTTTTTATTATTTTATTTATTTTATTAACAATGCATTTATTCAGTTTTTTTTATTTAAATGTTTTATTTTGTACAAGTTTCTGTCATAATTAAAATAATTTTATTTTTGATATATTTTATATATATGATATATTTTTTTATAGTTAATTTAAGGTTTTATTTTGTATTTAATGCTGCTGTCCCTTTAAGACTTTCTTTAATGACACTTTTTTGCTTGCTGCCTTTACCGCTAGTATTACTGAATTATGGTCTGGCTGGACTGAACAGGGAGTTTTACCGTTCAGAGTATGTCTAGCTAGTACATCAAACTGAAAGGTGAAAGAAAGTTCATTATAAAATGAAATGACCCTTTTGACCGTCTAGTCTTTCTGCATTCATTAAGGTGCTGTGCTTTTTAACGAAAGCTTCTCTAGACCTGAACTCAAACCTGAGTGCCTACAGCTTCCCCGTATACTTCATCTGGTTTCAGCTAATGCATCGGGACCTTTTAAAACAAACACCACTCTGCTTTCTGCATTAACAGCGTTTACTGCTTTCCCCATTAACACTGGAAGAGAATTAATGCTGTGGCCGGCTCTGTGACTCCATTAACGCCTTCAGTAAACATAGCATATATGTCATTACTCTGCAGTCATTATGCAATCACTAAAATATTAAGGATTAACACAGTCACGTTATGCCGGAGATCGTCGGCTTACATGTGAAACTTTGCAGCTCACGGTTCATTTGCGTTCAGGAGTTATTTACAGAAGGCCGTGGGTAATATCACATGCATATATTTACATATTTGAACATATCTGTCCTATTTTAGAGGAACGGATTGCAGTAAGGCAGAATTGTTTTGGGCTCTGGTTTTAAGGTCTGTGTGTCTTTAAACACAGAGCATCGTGAGAGTTTTAAAGCCGAGCTCTGATGGCAGTGCCGTAGATCTTTTCACTCCTGGATAATAAGCCTGAATGTTAAAAGCAGAAAGAGAGCATCGTGAGGGAAGATGCTTTGAAACTGAACCATGCCTGGCTACTTATCGATTAAAGTAGGCAAACTATAATCATGCTCCTCTTCTGAAAAATTAAATAAAAATTGTAGTACGCTATATATTTTTAATAAGAGTGCCATTTTTCTGGGTCGCAAACAATTATGAACGAGTTATGAATGAATCAGTTCTGAATCAGAGCATTTTGCTTCTTTATTTGATTCAGTGAACAATTCAGTGACTCAAAAAATAGTGACTTGCTTAGTTTCTGAATAAATCGTTGTTTTTGAGCAAATTGATTCAGTGAACAATTCAATGACTCCTTACAAACACGTTCAGTTCCTGATCCTGAATGAATCAGTGTTTTTGGTTCAGTGTTGTCGCTGTATAAATTATGTTATTGTTGTGTAAATCAATGATTCACTTGTAAAGAAAAGTGACAAACTGGTGTAATCTTTTAACTACTGCAGAATTAGTCAGAAAATACAAATACAAATTATTATACTTTTTTGTATTAACTTTTTTATAGAGATAAATCATATATGAGCAGTATCACACTCGTAGATATGAGGTATGGCTGTATATTGGCACTGACTGTGATTCGGTCGTAGGTAATCACAGCGTGCCGATATACAGCCATACCTCACGTCTACGAGTTTGATATTGCATTTATACAACACTTCGATGACACGAGTGTGTAAATACATACAATAACAACGGAGTGTCTTTAAAAGCACTCTTATGTGTGAACTACTTCCTTCCGCCACGGATTCACATCTAAAGATGACAGTTTAACAGCTGAACCCAAGTTACAAAACGTCACTTTAGAACCAGTCATGAAGGAATGTTGAGTTGCTTTATTAAAAGCTTAGTGTATTACTGTAGTAAAAGCGGTGTATTATGTGCAGATGGAGTATTATGAAAGAGAGACTGACTGAGCGATGGGGATTACTTGCATCTGATACAGCATTCATTCTTCAGATCATATCTCATATTCACCATTAGTTTGAAAGTCCGATATGCTCATACAATCCTTTCATCTGTTAAGGGTGATTTCTGATGACAGCGCAGCTCGGGGCATGTTGGCTGCGTACAAGCTGGTTTTGAAAATAAAAATAACTTCCTTGTTAAAAATTGTAAATTTTTCGATTTAAAAGTCTTTATTGCTGACTCGTAAAACAGTCTCTTGTCGCCATCTAATGGTGGAACACTGAAACTAAAATCACCATTACGAACACACACACCGTTTAACAATACAAAATGCTACTATTATTTATAGAAAATAGTATTTTTTTATTATTATATTTAATATACAATAACAGCCATCATAAAAGTTGATAGGCAATTCAGTCAAAAGTACAAGGCAGCGCTTTGATGTACAGCATTAAAGTAACATAAACATGATGAGATTTTGCCACAACTATTTGCTCTGGAACAAAAATTTGATTGAGACAAAAGACTGCCCGTTAGATTTACCCAAAACGAAATATGTTTAACCGCTACAGAGACATCAGAAGCAGCGGTAAATTCCAGAAGATCTGACCGAGGTGAGGCGCTCTCTCCACAGGTTTATGAGCGCTGAACGCCCGCTGATGCTCTGGAGCTCACATCTCCGAAAACAAATAGGCATTATCTTTATTAACAAACAGCATATTTGAAGTACATTCTCGCCAAAAATGCACTTAAAACTACAGTCCGTGACAAAACATTTTTATTTTATTTTTTTCAGTGGATTTGGGCGTCCGCCATGACACTCGTTGTGAGAAATATGGCGACTTGGGCAAGCGGAGTAATACTTATGGTGAAACGGCTGTTGCCGTTCTGTTGGACTCTAATATCAGCAACACTCTTATCAGCCAATCAGATTTGAGGAACAGAAATAACTGTTGTATAAATATTAGCGCTGTCAATCGATTACATTTTTTTTACTAATTAATTCGCACATTTTTCTGAAATTAATCGCGATTAATCCCACCTAACATTAAAGTTTTTAAATATACTTTTATTGCAATAATTTCACACTCAATCTTCAAATTCATGCACATAAAGACAGTATATATATTTTTTATATTTGTTTAATGTAATCTTTTTTTATTACTGAAGGCCAGTATCATTGATACCAATTAACAATTTAACCATTGACTATAGCCATTCAACTTTTCATTATAATTAAGAGCTAAGTTTTATTAGATTTTAAGAATAACTTCTAATTTAAGTGAATTTTAAACAATCTTCATATAAACCCATTATATAAATGTCATATTAGCCACCTAGCCCCTCAGCAGAAATATACAGAAATTGAATAAAGTTATCAAACACTAAATTCTAAACTAAATACAGATGAATACTTGAAGCTATGAAAGTTATTGATTTTTTCTTTGATGAACAGTCATCTCAGCAGCTGGTTATTAGGTTGTTTTGGCTTTTATTTAATAAGAGCTGCTGCTGCTGAACGTGACGCAGATCTGACACGCATCATATTTTCTCTCAACTCTCTTCCTTTTCGGACCCGCTTCAGTCTCTTCTAATGAACTGACGAGTTGAACCGGGTGTGTTAGATGAGTGAGATGAGCTCCGGGACAGTTCTGAAAACCATTTCAGAGACATGTTCTTATGTAAACTCATATATATAACATATTACATGCATGCACAGTTTTGAGGCAGCTTTAATCGCTTTTTTGGTAACTTCATGTCTTAACTGACCACGACATTGCATGCTTGTAGTTTATTTTGTGCTTTGATATAATATGATAAAGGCTACAGCTACGAGCACAGGACCGTTTCTGCGCCGTTTGACTCGCACCTGGTGCTGAAGTGGAAGCGCATGACGCGTCGTCTGAAACGTCTCCAGTTTTATGTGCTCGTAAAAACTGGCCGTAACTGAATAAATGCACTTCTTGTCAAGAAAAACAGGACAGAAGTAGCAGCTATGAGTGGGGGGGCAACCCTAGCCCCGCCCCTGCGTTAATGGCGTTAAATAATTTTAATGCGTTAAACTGAAAAAAAGTATTACTTGCGTTAACGTGCTAATTTTGACTGCACTAATAAATAAATATATATATATATATATATATATATATATATATAAAACTATTTTTTTATATTAAATGTGGTATATATTTGTCCATTTGCCATGATGTAGAATGACTTTGAATATGTGAATCCTATTTTGAAGTAAGCTGAGCTACTGTCAAGCTACTGAATGTAGTTTAGTAGCATCAGTGTTTACTTAGTTACTCCAAATACAAAGAAACCAACATATTCGAGACGTTCTCTTCAGTCCCAGAGATGTAAATGAAAGCACACTGTGTGTTTGCATTGAAATGCGTCAAATGTTGAATCATCTTCGCACACATGTGCTCCAGATGTTTGTGTTGCCATAGTGACAGCTGTCGCAGTGGCACAATCATTTATATTCCAGTGTTTCCTCCACCAACAATGGCAGCTCCTCTTTGTTTCAGTGTTGAGGGCTTTCACTTCCTCTCCTGTGATTGATTTTACATTAGTGAAGCACACGTATCGATTTGAGCTGCTCGTTTGTCAGAGCGTTTCTGTCCTCGGACTCATTACGCTGCTGCTGTCTGTCTCTAATGCGTTTCACACCTTTCAGTGTGGTTTTAGCTTTAGGGCTTGAAAATATTAATATTACTGTTATTGTTTCACGTCTCTCGTGTGAAGTTTAGCATCTGACTGCATTGTTAAGTCTCAAATTTACTCTTAATTTAAGATCAGAAATTCAAGAGAGCTTGAATGAAGGAAAACCGTGAATTCAGAGCTGCTATTTTCAACACAGTGTGTGCATGTAATGATCAGGAGCTGACTATATAGTTCCTGCGCAATATTACAAGACGCCTGAAGGCAGTCATTTAATGTGTTATTTTCTGGTTCTTTTTAACGGTTTGAGAAATTTACTCGTCAAGATTGTTTCTGCACCAAATTTGTGTTCAGTGTGTAGAGCTGTGCTTACATTTTTGCAACGATATAACCAATCATGCAGCTGAGATTTACTATAGTATATATTGATTTACATGATATTGTTGTATGACTTCAGAAAAATATAATATAATGAAATATAATACTTCTGGCATATGAACTACTTTTATGCTGCTATTTTGTCCATTGAAGCTTCACAGCACTGAGTCACTTTACAAGTCCATTTTAATAATACAAATAAATAAATCAGTGTAATATTATATATGTATATCAAATATAAATAAACATTTCATATATTATCTAAAAATCATAAAATTTTGGTCACCTTACAGATAATTCAAAACATCTATTTTTGTGTTGCTCAGAAGAAAGTAAGCATGAAAGTACATAAAAAAAAAAAAAATTACCTTATAAATTAAAATGTAGTCTATTTATAGTTAATTACAGTCAATTATTTTTAAAGATTTTGTCCAATTTAATTAAGTCAATGGAAGTAGTATTTTACTTAATGAGAAATTCATGCAAAATTATATATTTATATTAAGTATGATTAATTTATTAAATTAAATGCATATTTTATATATTATCTAAAAATAAGAAATAATGTTTTGGTCACTTCACAGATTCTTCATCTGCTTTTGTGTTGTCTGGAAGAAAGTACGTTGCGTTAACACTGACATTTGCTCAACCATCAGAAAATGACATTTTCATTTTTCTTAGTTTCTTTAAAAATATCACCCCGTTTCACATGCAAATCTGGAGATGGGTCTTAATCAAAAGACAAGCGTCTTGGCCGTCCGTCGCACTGAAAGCTGTTTGTGTGGCGGCTCTGAGCCGT
>QVTF01021117.1:17500-66498 GCA_003573665.1 Oxygymnocypris stewartii
GGGAGAGGGACGGTCGGGCCGTGGAGCTGGACGGCAGGGTCATACAGCTGCCCAGCGGAGCTCTGGTCATCAGCAACACCTCCCAGAGCGACGCCGGACTCTACCACTGCACCATAGATGGCCTGGGACCGGCCAAATCCACAGAGGAGGCAGAACTACAGGTGTCTGCAGGTACAGACACACACACAGTGTGCTGTGATTGTAAACGCTTCAAAATTATGTTATTTTAACACATTTAAAAAAGATATATATATGTGTGATAATACATTTTTGCACAGTAATCATATTTCTGCATGTAACCACTTTTATCAGAATGAGCATAAGGGTAGAAGTTTCTTTTTATATAGCATTTATCTTGAGAATAAGAAGTTGATTGCACAATGGAGAATCTAAACATTAGAATATAGATCTATATATATTATTATTAGTGATGGGACGATACACCTACTTCCCGATTCGATACTATCACGATACTTAAGTGCCGATACGATACGTATTGCGATTTTGTTTAATAATTTCGATTCTATAAGTATTGCGATTCGGTATTGCTGTGTTGCGATTATTGTTATTTTTTTTTACTCTAGACCATGGGAAAAAGTAGAATGATAAACTTAATATACAGACTGTCGCAATTTAAAAAAGAAAAACCCACACATCTTAGCAGTCATTTGTCCTGTTTTATTTCAGTTTTCAGTAAACATAAACAACACACACAAAAAATCCAATAGAAAAATACTTTGAAATAAAGTGCCTTTTGAAATAAATGCCATCAAACTAGTTCCATTAATAAAATAAATAAAATAAAAAAAAATTTTTTTTACATTTAAATAAATTAAAATGAAGCGTCCATGAAAGCTTTCTTTAACATAAAACTTCACTTTTACTGCGTTAAATAAAATATATAAGTCGTGAACAACTTACCATTATTTATATATATATATATATACTGTATATATATATAATTTGTTAAAAAACTAAGCAAATTTATTTAGCAAAAATTAAGAGTGTTAAGAATATAATTAAAACTGAATAAACAGCCTATAAGGCTATAAAATGACACAAAGTGAAAATAACATGGTATTTTTGGGTTATGGAAACAACAGTTACCATGGTGAATATACAACAATACTAAAATGAACTGTTAATGAAACGTTGCTCCTGAATAGAATGAATATCATACCTTTATGCAAATCCTTCCCAGCTAACACACGCAGTATGTGATTTATCGGTACTGTACTTTTATTTTCACGCGTTGCATTCTCTTAGTTTCTGCACTTTAATGAAGTGATATACAGCGCAGGCGGGACAGGATAGTGAGAGACTTTTATTTCATAACAAGTTATGAAAAGTCTATTAAGACTGTCAACATTTACATTTATGCATTTAGCAGACGCTTTTATCCAAAGCGACTTACAGTGCATTCAGGTTATACATTTTCATTAGTATGTGTGTTCCCTGGGAATCGAACCCATGACCTTTTGTGCTGCTACAATGCTCTACCACTGAGCCACAGGAACAACTAATCTCTGACCGCAGATACTGAATCGGACGGCGTGTTTTTCTCAGGCACTCTTTACTTAAACTGCATCTGACAGAAGTGTCGACAGCCTTTCATGCACGTCTTTTAAAATAAAAGTCTCGAATCAGAAAAAACATTAAGAATTAAGTAATGATGTCGTTTCTTCGGCTGTACACTCCGCGACCCATTTTTTCATCAACTGAGACAGACTAAATCCATAAGAACTGTCTCGAGACGCTTAAAGAAAATACCTGCAAAGCATTAGTACTGTTAAAAGTTTTAGGCACTTGTGTAAAAATGCTGTAAAAAGAGGATGCTTTCAAAAATAATGTCATAAATAGATTTTCTTTATCAATGAACTTCTATGAACTAAATTAAATCATCATTTTCTGTGACCATCATTTGTGTTTAAAGCATAGTTTGCCCTCGGTGCACTTGAGCAGAGTTTCTCCGGAGCTTAGCAGGAGGTTTTCTTGAAGCGTCTTGAGACATACAATGAAGTAGAATAAACATTTCTTATTTTTTGATTGATTAAATTATGAATTTTTCAAATGTTCATGAGATGATTCTGGTTATGTTTATATAAATTAAATATATATTTATAGACCCTTTTTCTGTTAGTAAACATTGTGATGTTTTTCTGTGAGCGGAGCTTAAGTGGAGGCAGAAAGATTCCCCTGCGCTAGCTATGAAGTCTGTTATCTTGTTTTTTAACAATAACTGGAGAAATTCTGATTTTACCTGCATATGTAAGGGACCACGATTGTTATATGAAAAGGTTAACCCACACATGGACGATCTGACAGTACTCCCTCCGGTCGAGTGACTCACATCTAACGTGTATAGTTAAGACAAACTCACCGTGTCTATCTAGTCATGAAGATGTTTATGATTCAATTTCAGCTGGAAACTATTTTTACAGCTACATTATTATTCCAGCCACAATTAATCACAACAATGTATATACAATTACATATGATTAAGCATATAAATCATTAGTGTGTAACAGACATCATTTCATACACGACATGAGATGCATAAGAAATCTTTAGACGCACCGATAACAACAAAAGACAATACTTTATTGAACCTTTTCTGACGAGAAGTGTGCGCTGCAAACGTGATAAGTTTTGACGATCGTTTCTGTCCAGTCCGCTCGTTTGTTGCGTTTAACCACAGCTGTATTCGTGTTTTTGTCTGGCAGTGGCAGCAGGTATGTGTTAATATTTCTAATTGAAGCCTCTACTACATCGATTCTGGCACCTAACATCACACAAAATGATATTTTAAGCTCCTTATGTAAGCGAATCTGCGCTGTTTTGAATTGGCCGCCACCAGCAAGCGCTATGACGTAACTGTGACGTCGCCATTAAAAGGGTCTATACACACTTATTATAACATTTTAAAGTTAATTAAAATAAGTTCATTATACTATTATAAATATAGTATCATTATTATAACTGTACTTTAAATATATTATCATTAGAAAAATAATAATTGTATTATTATGACTTTTATTCATTGAATTGTGAGTTACTGATATATTTTTATAGTCCCGTTTGTGTGTGTCTTTGCAGATTCGGGTGTTGAAGAAAAGCTGGAGACTCTCCAGGGCCCGGTTGCTGTAGCGAAGGTCGTCGGGGAGAGCGTGTTGTTGCCATGCGTCATGAAGGGATCACCTGTGCCAGTGATTCGCTGGACGCTTAACGACCGGCCGATTAACGAGAGGTAAGCGTATCAGAACTGTGTCTTTGCCCGACCCCTTGAGAAAAAAACTATAAATCACGTTGGCACAGAGAATTGTCAAATTCTTGGCTGGATGCCAGAAATGTGTACAGGTATGAGATCAGAGCGAAAGCTTCGATGGGACTGCAAACGGTCTCTTCCTCAGATCCACGCTGGCAGCGGTCGCCCTTCCTCGGCGTGGTTTGGCGTACTAAAGCAAACTCGTAACGGATCAGCGTCACAGAAGAATCCATTCAGTTCCTCTTAAAATCGCACTATTCAACGTCTGTCCAAATTCCTCAGCGTAAAATATCGTATAATCCTGCAGGAGGTAATTACTGACGCCTGTGTAAATGGATATTATAGAGCCGCGCGGCGTTCCCACAGTGGCCATTGTGTCGTTTTGCATGTGCGCAGCATAGTTATGATGCTCTTATCTGGAACGTGGCTTCGTCTAAAGTCACGCTCGCCATTTACACGCCGTAAATTGCCTTACATAGCCGGTGTCCTCTCTCCCGCTCGCTTTTCTCGAGGACGGTTGGCTGTTGTCATGCGGTGGACATGAATAATGTAGAAAGGACTGGATTGTCACCGCATGTAAATGGGCTGTCAGGGCTATGGCGCTCTGTCATTCATTATTATGCCCTCTGTGCTGGTATATTTACCCTGATGTGATTTCAGCCGCGGGTTTGGCGATGTTTGCATTGTGGAAGTGCAAAAGCGATTACATGCTTTTTATTGCTGCTTTGTCTCTTTTCATTCCCTAGCCCTCTGCGTTTTATCCCCTTACACACTCGGGTTATATTACTGCATAAACTGATCTCCAATCTGCATCTAAACTCCAAACAGCAGAACTGACCGATGGCTGCCAGCAGAAAGTGGATTAGATTAATAGTGATCTTTGACACTAATAATACTAAGATTAGCGGTTAACCACTTAGCCTGAGTATTCAACTTGAAAAGGACATAAATGACACTTCAAATTAATCAAATATGATATAAATATAAATATGTCTTATAAATAGATTTTTTTGCTGTTTTTATTTTCATTTTATTCAAATTTGTAGATATTTTTTTGTTTTCTTAATATTTTTTCCTTTAAATTAATTTTTATTTCAGTTTAGGTCATTTTATTACTTTAACTTAGTACAAGGCAACATTTATAATATTTTTTGTGCACATTAATTAGTTAAGTAATTTATGTTTGTTTGTTTATTTATTTATATTTTATTATGTGTATATATTATATGGTTTAATGAAAACATCCGTGTATAAAGTCTCTCAAAAGAAAGAGTCGACTCTGAATCATTGAAACGAGTCATTTTTAAATGAATCCCAAGTCGTTTCATGTTGACGTCATCGTGAAACATTAGCATATTGCCTGTCCACTTGTTGCGCGTGTAGACCTGGGAAAACTTGATTTTCACGTCGGTCTGAATGAAAATGCAATTTCATGCTTTGGCTGTACACAAAGCAGCACTGCTCACAAACGCTGCTTTAAATGAAATCGGCCAATCAATGCAGTTTAGCGTCATGCACAGAGAGGTTTGGAAAAAATAATCGTTGAGTGAACCGTTTGGGACTCGTTGAGCAAGTAAGCTAAAAATACATGCATATTATAAGACAATGAAAGTGTTTTTTTTTACCTTGAATGCATGTCAATTGTTGTTGGGGACTCCCAAAACCAAAATATGAACCTTTCATTACCCATATTAGGGGGGCTTTAATATTATATATTAGAAATGTATTATGTATATATGCACCCCTTCCCTATATGCAATCCAGTATTTATATTTGATGTTATTGCAGCTTTATTTCAATTATTGAAAATGATTTTGGATAGTTTAAGTTTTATGATTCTGTGGTATCATCTGTGATCGTGTATGCTGTCACCTGCCGGGGAGGAGGATTGCTAGAGAAGGAGAAGAACAAACTTCATAAGCTGATAAAAAGCAGGTTCTGTGGTGGGTTGTGTGTTTCCCACTATTGACGTGATAGCACAGAGAATGACTGATTATTGGTCAGTATAATGAAACAAGACCTCTTCATGAAACAGTTCAAGCCTGTGTGAGTACTTTTAGCTCAAGATTCATTCAGCCCTGATGTCATAAGGAACGACACAAAAAGTCATTTTTACCAACAGCCATTAGGTTATATAATCAATGTCATATTAGATGACTGATGTAGAATTTCAATTTGTATTTGTATAACACGGTGATGCTTGAAACAAACACATGACCGTATTGTGCAGTATTTTTGTATTTATTTATTGTGTGGTGAGCTGCTGTGACGTGTGAAATCTCCCTTTGGGATTAATAACACATGCAGACAATACATGTATAACCTGAATGCACTGTAAGTCGCTTTGGATAAAAGCGTCTGCTAAATGCATAAATGTAAATGTAATAAAGTTAATCAATCGATCAAGTTAACAGTAATAACACTGATGCCCTTAGCATTGTGTGGAGTAGTTAGGTGCAGTGGTTGTGAAAGTCACTCCCATTATTTTTCAGTAAATGTACAAATCTTTTTTCCTGAAGAAAGCACACAGAATGGGATTGATGAGAGGATTGTGTAGGAAACCTCTAAACTTGTTAATGGATGGCAAACACTCAGCCTCTTTTCTGATAGTTGTTGCCTGAATAAGACGGGGATAAAGCTCCATCCCTGCTGCGGCCCGTGCTAAATTAATGATGTTTTTCTTTCTTGTATACATTTTATTTTGGAATACAATTTGGGAATTGTTTTGAGAAATGAAATCCAGAAAAAGAGAATGAAAGTATATGGAAGTAGAGCAAAACTGTCCTGTGTGTGTGTTGTGTGTGTGTGTGTGTGTGTGTGTGTGTGTGTGTGTGTGTGTGTGTGTGTGTGTGTGTGTGTGTGTGTGTGTGTGTGTGTGTGTGTGTGTGTGTGTGTGTGTGTGTGTGTGTGTGTGTGTGTTTCTGCGTGTCTCTGCGTGTGTGTTTCTTTATGAATGGGAAAAATATATGTGTGTGTATATTTATATAAATATTATTTACATATATTTTTATTTTTATTACAATTCTAATATATTACCTAAATATTAACATAAATGTTATCTGTAATTACATTAATATAGTTATGTGTAGGTTAAAATATAACAGAATATTTTACATTTATAAGAAATATATTAGAATGTATAAAGTCAGGGTTTAAATAAAGTATTTTTGTGCATTTATAAAAATATATACACTTTATATATTTTATACTTAATGTTATGATATCATAAATGTTATATTATTTTAATGATATATATAGTGTATGATCATGGAGTTCACCTAGAGTGAGCATCATGTTCTTGGTCACATCTCTAACCAAAGCCCTTCTCCATCAGTTGCTCTGTTTGTCCAGGAGAACAGCTCTAGGAAGAGTCCTGGTTGTTCCAATCTTCCTCCATTAAGGGTAACAGAGACTATGCATTTGTGAAGCTTCAATGAAGCAGAATGTTTCTGAGCTCTACAGGCAGTTCTCTTTATCTCAGGGCTTGTTTTTTGCTCTGATATGGGTTATCAGCTGTTAGAGCTTAAGATGTGTGTGCCTTTCCAAATCATACCCATTCAAATGAATTTTCCACAGGTTAACTTCACTTGAAGTGTAGTAACATATACAAGCAATATGAATGCTCCTGGGCTAAATTTAAACTGTCACAGAAAGTTTTAATACATTTGCAAAGATGTTTAAAACCTGTTCTTTGCTTTACAATTATGGTGTATGGAGTGTAGATTGATGTGGTAAAAAAAAGTCATTTAAAGCAGTTTAACATAAGGCAGCAACAAAAAAACATGAAAAAAATTAATACAATCGCAAGGCAATGTGTAAATATATAGAGATTATCATTATTATATGTAATTATGAAGTGTGTAAGTGTGTGTATAATTTATAATTATTTACCTGTTACAAAAAAATAATAATAATATAAATGAAAATCCTGGATGAAATGAGATTAAAAGATTTTTGCAGCATCATTTGGGGTTCGTATCGTGATCATGCCAATGGAACATTAAAATGCTGTCTATGTAGGCAGCTGATTAGTGTTTGGACAAGAGCCATTTCTTCAGAGAATGTCATTCAGATTGGTCCGTTGTGCTGCCGTCTGTTGTAATGCATCCTCGCCGCGTCGATCCCTCCCACTGTAATGTGAAACGACGCATTCCATAAAGATTGAATTGATCGTATCAAAGAGTTGAGCAGACTAATCATGACCTGTTTAAGTCGCTAACTACCCCCTTCAGCTCATGTGTGCCGCGTCCCGACCTCGTCTCAGTCGGCTTCCTCCGATGAGGCTTGTTGTCAGTTCACGCTGTCGATTGAAAGCGGCTAAATGTCTAATTGCGGTTCTTTGCCGGTTGTCTGTGCAGGACTGATGATTGCTGACAGACTCCATTTACGGCGTAATTGCTTCTCTCGTGGTCTTCAGGCGATGTAATGTATTCCTGATGCTGGATACATTCTAATAATGTCATATTACCCACAATGCCCAGTCCCTCAGAGTAGTAGATAGAGTCCATCATGGCTCACACAACATCTGTAGTCTGTTTGTACTGTGTGTGTGTGTGTGTGTGTGTGTGTGTGTGTGTGTGTGTGTGTGTGTGTGTGTGTGTGTGTGTGTGTGTGCGTGTGTGTGTGTCTTTACACTGTGATTTTAAAGGATGCTTCACTTAAAAGTGGATTTTTCTTATTTTTCAGATGTTTGAAACACTAATATGGGATTTTTAAAGAATCTTAAAATTGCAATTCAAATGATATGATATGTGACAGATCAAAATTTAAATTGTGATTCATTATAATATTTCTAAATGTTTTAAGTCCATATAATGACAGATATTGCATTTGTAATTGTGCATGCTCATTTCTTGTATTTTATTTTTTATTTAATCTAATTTGCCTTTCCCATCATCTAAAGCACACTTAAATGTAGTTTTTAAAATAAAAAAACACAAATTGAATACACTGTTTTACAGTTCTGTTCGAATCAACAGTTTAATCTAGATGGATAATAATTAGGGCTGTCAGTCGATTAAAATTGTTTATCTAATTAATGACATGTTGTTTTGATTAAGTAATCGAATTGATTGCAAAATACATTTCACAGTGAAAATACCCACAAAATATTTTTTTTAATATATTTTTGTGTTAAATTATAAATTAAGCATAAAGTAGACATTACCAATTGTAGCTTTAGAAATATTTTATTAGATTCCGCACAAAAATTATTACACAAACAATGAACATAAACTATGGAACATGAAAGAGGATAATTTGAGAAACATCTCAGTATTGTTTGTTCATACAATGAAAGTCACTGCTAACCAAAACAGCTTTGTTACCAACAGTCTTCAAAATACAGTTTTCCACAAAAGAAAGGTTTGAAATGACATGAGGGTGAACTATCCCTTTAATGTTTTCAGTATTATTAATATTAAATAATTAATTAAATGATACTCTAAATAAGAAACTACATCTGCCAGCAGGGGGCAGTAAATATCATTCATTCGGTTTGTTAAAACGGCTGACTCATTCAAGAATGAAGTAAACGCAGGGCCGGCGCCAAGGGGGGCATTCGTGGGCCATGCCACCCCCAAACGAGTTACTGTGCCCCTCACTTTCCATCCTCTCCCCTCCTTGCTGAACGTGATCGATTTCGAAAGTGAAACCGATAAAACAGCACACATAAGAAAATCAGCAACTGCACGCGATCACAGATTGCACGCTTTCCACTTGAACCCCCCCAACACACACACACACACACACACACACACACACACACACACACACACACACACACACAAACACATTAAAATGCCCCCCCGATGGAGGTGCCGAGGGGCCGGCTCTGAGTTAACACTCTCTTTATGAAAGGTCTTTGAATCATCGTTTCTCTTGATTTGTTCAAAACGCAGATTCATTCAGAAACGAATCACTGTAGTGTTGCTCAGAGACACGCAACAATTCTGCTGTGGTTTAAAGTAATTATGTTCTTTGCTAAATTGAGCAAAAACACACAATATTGTGTTTAAAATATATGACAATATCAACTTCTTATTTACTGAACTGTTGTATAAAATCACATTTAACCTCGTGATATTCACTCGTGTGATACTGCTCTCGCTGCTCCTGTGACATCGCTTATCGTATGATACAAGTATGAGACAAAAACACATACTGGGGCATTTTTGCACCAATATCTTGAATTGTAGGGCATAACTGCATTTATGGAGTTGTTGCCCTGCATCATATTTGTCACCAGTCAACTATATGAAATGTAAGATGACGTACAGGTCTGGGGGTGGGGCCAGTGCGTTAACTGCGTAAAAATATTTTAGTCACGTTATTTTTTTATGACTAATTAATTAAGTTAAACTGACAGCCCTAATAATAATAATTATAAATATATATATATATAAAAATAATAATAATTGTATTAAACTATAAGGGCGTGTTCACACTTGGCAAAAACTTTGACGAGCGCTTTTTTTGTCAAATAAATAGTTGGCAGCGTTTTGGTCACAAATAGCAGCAGAGGACATCTTTTGTTGCTAACAGCTGCAGCAGTAGTCCAGCGACGTGTGCTGCAGAAATGTCGGCTTTATTGGTTAATGTGCTCCGAAACTAGTGCGATCTGTCCACCGGCTATCTTCTCCTTTTTTCTCGTTGTTTTTGTTGTTATGCAAAAGACTCGCCACTCGCTTGTAGGGATGGGTACCGAAACTCGGTATTTAATCGGTCTCGGGGCTAAATTATAAAAGACCGGAGTATCGATAAGCTCTGACGTTAACGGTTCTGCTATCGGTACTGGAGAAATTAAGAAAACACACATACATTTATTATTGCTATATATATACACATTAACTTGCAAATTATATCCCGCCAGAGTCACCAGCTGTTTTTATATGCAATAATATTCAAACTCTTGTCTATGATGCATTTTTGCTATTCCCAAATCAGAAGCGCGATCGCTCACGTGGAGGAGTTCAGCACGCGCAACATAAGCCCTGTTTATGATAGAAGAGAACTAACCATTAAAACATGCTTACACTTTAGGCCTGTGGCTGTTATATTAAACTGAGTTTATTTAATGTTTTTTTAGCTTCTAAAGATTATAGCCGTGTTTCTTCTAACACAACTTACTTCTCTTCACAGCGGCGCGCATTCGTTCCTCCCTGACCAAAACTTAACATCAGAATCAGATCAATCGTCTGTCGATTGTTGTAAAATGCCGTCTTTACAGTTACTAAATTGCTGGACATGTTTGATAATGAAATGTTGGAATTACAATCCGCACGAGAGACGCTGTTCCTCAGGCTGAAGTGTGTGTGCGTGTGTGTGTGTGTGTGTGTGTTTGCCAGGGGCGCGGGAAGGTGTTTTATGTAGGGGGTGCTGTGGGGGGGGGGGGGGTAGTCAATTTCTGCGTATAAATATTACGCCAAATAGAAACAGAAAATCGTGCTATAGCCTACGCACTTTCATGAGATCGTGTTAGACAACAATTAGCTATTTAACAAATGGGAATAGGCTACAATGAATTCATAACAATGTTTTACATTCAAGTTACATTCAAGCTTAAAAACCCTTAAAATGTATAGTGAAAAGTTTTTTTAAAAGCATCTAGCAATAAAGTAATTTTAAAGCTGTTTTTAAAGCATTTGCTGCATGGATTAAAACGATAGGCCAATAAATAATTCACATCAGTCAGACAAAATTGCATTGCAACAAATCCTTTAAATTTCAAGGACAAAGATTTACATACTTTTTTTTATTGAATACAATTATAAAATAAAACGCAAATTATAATCGGGCCTGTTTTAGGCTTTCCCTTATTTTTATATTTTAGATGGTGAGGTGACGGGGAAAAATGACTCGCCATTTCCTCATTGGAGAAATATATGCATCTTAACGGATTACATAGGCTAATGAAGAGTTTTTGCTTTGCTTTGAATTATTTCGTTTTAAAGTAGTATTTTATAGCTTTCTATAGATATATTTATCATATCTCTGAGCCAGTTTCAAGTTGCCGAGTTTCGGTTCATCATTGAAGCCTCTTGTTCAAAACCGGAAGAAAGTGCATTCTCTGTTTTCCTATTTTATAAAAGCACAATGTTGATATTGTGAATGCACACAAATAAAAGTAGACCCTTTACAGTTCAAAATGATATATTACTCTTACCTTTATGAGGAAGAAAAAAAATCACACGGCGTATTTTAAGTTGTTTTTACTGTAATAAAAAAATCCTCCATGTCCTGTAAAGCTCGCTTCAGCTCTCCACACAAACTGTTGGATATTGCACATGTATATAGGTTAAACATTTAAACTAACACTGTGATATGCTTGAACTGTTTATAGGCCTATCTATCGATTTTATTTTAGTCAAGTCGTGATGATTTGATAAGGCTAAATTAATCAAACATAGGCGATCAACTCTGATGCTGGCCGCTTGGTCGTTGCTTAAAAGAAAAAAAAACATTTAACGAACAAAAAATGCTCCCAAGGTTTTTCTAAATTAACTTTATGAAGAAAAAAAAAGCGAAACATAGTCTAATCACTTTTCCATTACATACAAAACTGAACTATTTTAGCTATAAGCTGTTTTGGGAGAAGGGAAAGACTCATATCGCTGAGAACAAAAAAAAAAAAAAGTACATCCATGATATTTCCATGTTCCGCTTTTAAGCCACAACCTACAAATTCTTCAACACAATCATAGCATTCACAAACATAAAAGCAAGCATTGGCAGTGCTGCGTGCGTGATTTGACAGGATGTGCGCAACGTGCGCATCAAATAGCCCTGCATCAGTTTAATAACTTTGATAACTTTAATTCTTACAACTGTTAAATTAATGGGCAAATGGTAAATATGTCGAAGATCACATAGAAATAGATAGCAAAATAGCCAATGTAAACTAAATGTTATAAACATCGGAGCAACCATATACATTTTTAAATTAATCTTTATTATAACAAATTTAGCCTATATATTTTTTTTATTCACAACAGTTTACAGTTGCCCACAGAAAAAAACAGGGGGTGCTGCAGCACCCTCAGCACCCCCTGTTCCCGCGCGCGCGCGTGTGTGTGTGTGTGTGTGTGTATGTGTTTGCGCGTGTGTGTGTGTGTGCGTGCGCGGCGCGCTCCAAGCTTCGGGCGTTGTCAGTTTGTTTAACTTTGTTTCTTTGTTCATGTTCTTACTCTATCTTATCTTATGTATATAAAACACAAAAAATGCCTGCACACTGCTGCATTTACAAATTTATGTTTTATATTTATTTAATGAAATATTTATTTAACATTTCAGAATATAAAGCCATGTTAATTAAGCTGCTAATCTATCATAGAAATATATATTTCATACATATATGTGTATGTATGTATGTATATATATAAATAACAAAAAGTACCGATAAGAATACCGTTAAAGCACCGGATCGATAAGCAGTATCGATAAGAGTAGTAGTACCGTTAAAACCTTAACGATACCCATCCCTACTCGCTTGTCATTGGTCAGCTGTCAAAAAGACACTCGACGTAGGACGTTTTTCTTTTTTTCAGCTTGAAAAGATGCTGAAGCTACAGAAAAACAGCGGTGGACTTTGTTGAAAACACAGTTTACACCATAGGATTAGATTATAAAACAGCCAAGTGTGAACATAGCCTAAGAAGATAACCATTATATATAATATAAAAAGTCATTTATTATAGTTTAAATTGGATTGGAATGGAACTGTGTGAAAATAAATTCTTCAAAATAAATAAATAAGTCGCACCATACTGGTGTAGAATGACAATGAGGGGAGAGTAAACAATGGCAATCGTGTTATTGCGTGAACTAAGCTTTTAAGGTAGAAAAAATGGCAAGAATGAAGACCGAAAGCTTAAAACATACACATCTTGTGTGCTTAGAGGCCTTATATTTCAGCATGAATGTCACATTCTTCACCCTCCTCCATTGTTTGCTTCTCTGGTATGTTGTTGTAAGTCTAATCTGTAGATTGTGGAACTGAATAAACAAATCACCGTGTGTTGGTGAGTGAACACACGCTCCTTATCAGCTCAGACGCTCATTCATTACCGGCCACACACAAACACTCATTTACTGCCAATCTTTCTGGACAGACGGGTCAGATAAATGCTGTCTGATCTGAGGCCGGTTTCTCCATGTTTGAAATCCTTTAAAGAGTGTGATATGAACCGAAAACTGACGGGTCGACCTAGATTAGGGATGCAGCGATTAACCGGTTTTACTATTAACTGCGCTTTAAAACATCTCGGTTAATTAATCTTTTAGAGAGAGAGAGAGAGAGAGAGAGAGAGAGAGAGAGAGAGAGAGAGAGAGAGAGAGAGAGAGAGAGAGAGAGAGAGAGAGAGAGAGAGAGAGAGAGAGAGAGAGAGAGAGAGAGAGAGAGAGAGAGAGAGAGAGAGAGAGAGAGAGAGAGAGAGAGAGAGAGACCGTTGCGTGTGTGAATTAGTCTACCTGAATCTACGCGTCACCACAAACAATGAAAATTTGAGTTTAGTGATTTAAACAGTCATTTTTCCCCCCTCTTCTGATTAATATAATGTAGCGATCCAGTATCTAAGCTATTTTATAAATGAAAGTCTGGGCAGGGTTGACAACAAGTTTGTGTCCTCGTGTTTATATTTACAACGCACAACATCCTGGAAGTGTTTGCATGTGATTTAAACATTTATAGTACATACGTTTTTAATGGTTGATCAGCGTTTGCAAACAACAGTACATTTAAACTGGCCTTTGAAAGGAGGAATTCTGGGAAATGGAGGATAATAAATCCTCAAGCGCTGTAGCTAACATAAGAATCCTTCAGAAGTGTTGATGTTCAGCCAGATGTTCTCCAAGATAAAGTTTAAGAGAATAACACTTGATTGTAGCTTTTTTCCCTGTATCCACCAGGGTTTAAAAAGTTAATGTTATAGAGGTTGAATTTTGTGCTAATTTAAAGGAACAGTTCCCCCAAAAAATTATTGATTTTTATTTTAACTTTTTATATTTTACCCGATTATTACCTCTTTTCCATAAAATGACAAAATCGGTAGTGACCATTTCATTGTTATTTTTAATTTAATACATTAAATTCGATTTAATTGTTATATTTCCATTTTCAATTTAATTTCAGTTTAAGTTTTATAAATACAGCTTTCCTGTAGCTCAACTGGTAGAGCATGGCGCTAGCAACGCCAAGATCATGGGTTCGATTCCCAGGGAAAGCAAGACCTGATAAAATGTAGAAACTGTAACTTGAATGCAATGTAAGTTGCTTTGGATAAAAGCGTCTGCTAAATGCGTAAATGTAAATTGTATGTCATTTTATTATATAATTTGTAATATATCTGTATAGCTTAGTAATAAAGTATATTTTAGTTTAAGTTAAACTAAACATAGGTTCAAGGTTCTTTTATTCGTCACATACTTAATTATACAGAATATAATCAGTAGTGAAATGTAAATCAGGACAGGTCCACTCAATGGACAGTACAAAAAAAAAAAGAAACATAACACAAGAGAATATACATAAATATAGGTAAGAATAAAATAAAAATAAGAAGAAAAAATAAGGAGTAAAATGTGCAATGAAATAAAATGTGCAATACAGTATACTGTGGACTTAATAAATAATAATATAAACAGGGATGTGCAAGAAGAATGTGCAGACAGGTTGTACCGGGTATGTACACATTAAATTGAGTTATGTAAATGTTATTTGACTGAGTTTGAGTTTAGGAGCCTGATGGCCTGAGGGAAGAAGCTCCTCCTCAGTCTCTCAGTTTCTGCCATCATGCTCCTGAAGCGCCTGCCAGATGGCAGTAAACAGAAATGATGGTTACCGGGGTGATTTGAGTCTTTGATGATTTTAGCAGCTCTGCTTTTGCAGCGTTTGAGGTAGATGTCCTGCAGAGAGGGGAGAGCAGACCCTGAGATGCACTCAGCTAAGCGCACGACTCTCTGCAGAGCTTTGCAGTCCTGGTTTGTGGCATTATTATACCACACTTGAGATGCACTGAGTCAGAACACTTTCTATGGCCCCTGAATAGAAAGTTTTCAGGATAGCTGGTGAGACCCTGAATTTCCTCAGCTGTCACAGATGGTACAGCCTTTGCCTGGCTTTCTTGACCAGTGTTTGAATGTGTGTAGTCCATGTCAGGTCCTCGGAGATGTTTACACCGGGGTACTTGAAGCTGCTCACCCTCTCCACAAGGGGTCCCACTGATCATAAGAGGAGTGTAGGGCTGCTGCTGTCTCTTCCTGAAGTCCACGATCAGCTCTTTAGTTTTGCTCACGTTCAGAGAGAGACAGTTGTCCTGGCACCATGATGTGTCAGATTTGAGTGAATAAACAATGTCAAAGTGCAAAAAAGGGCTCAGTGTGTTTTAAAATCTACAAAGGAACAAAATAGGCTGAAATATTCCTTTAAAAGCAAACTTTTTACCCATCATGCTCTGTTCCCTCCTCCAGTCTGGTGCTTTAATGCTGTGCTAAAAGATCATTAACGAGGCTCTTTGTACTTTATAGACTTTGTACTTCTGTTTAATTTCTTTTTTAATTATCTGGCCTTGACCGCCTCCTCCTCGGGTCTCTCAAGGGCTCCCTGCAGCGACTTCTGTCATCTCATGCGTTTAACGAATCTCTCATCGGGTTCGGGGACCTCGTTTGTCAGAGCGGCACCTGTTGTGTCATCACAGACAAACAGTGGTTGGGAAGTTAAATATAGCTGCCGCTGGATCAGGTGTTTCGCTTTTCCTGAGGCTTTGAGAAGGGAACGCAAGCTCTGAAACATTCATGCTCATTGATTCTTATGAAGGTATTAGTCTTTGATAAATGTTTGAAGAAAACATTGTAAGAATTGATTGTTCTTTTCATATTAAATCTTTTAGGCTGATAACAAAGTTCTCAACAGTTTAAGTTTAAAAGGATGTTTTTGTAATAGAAAGCCAGCAGTGAAGACTTGTGTTATGTAAGAGCTACATATACATATACATGATGTAATTGTCCAGTAGCAACTTTTATTTAGTTACTCTGAAACGGTTTCCATTAACCTGATGCTAAAGTCTAGAAGAAACAGTATTTTATAATGAATAATAATGTTGCTAATTCATTTATTCATAAAAATGACATTGACATAATGTTTTCAACATTATCCTAAAATTCAAACATTCTAATAATATTCAAACAATCTAAAAATGTATAAACCCGGATTTTAAACTCAAGTAGTGTGAATTTTTGAATTTTTTGTAATAAAAACATTCTTTCTGAAATGGTTAAATTATTATCGATTTATAACAACATAAATGGTTATCAGAGCATTTTTAGCATTTATTCAATTACGTTATTAGAAATTCACACATTTATGTTGTAATTTTTCACAAAATTTAGCATTTATGCAATAATTTACATTAGCGCTGAAGTTGGGGGCTGGTAAGATTGCATTTAGAAAGCTGCATTTATTTGATCAAAATACAGTAAATTACAAATTTAAAATAACTGTTGTCTATGTGAATATATATATATAGTAAAATGTAATTTATTCCTGTCATGCAAAGCTGAATTTTCTACATCATTACTCCAGTCTTTAGTGTCACATCATCTTTCAGAAATCATTCTAATATTTATTATTATATCTTCTTATTATATCTATTTTTTCAGGATTCTTTGATTAATAGCAAGTTCAAAAGAACAGCGTTTATTTTAAATATAAATAGTTTCTAGCATTAAAAATATTTAGATCAATTTGATGTGTTTTTGCTGAATAAATGTATTCATTTCTTTTTATACTGACACCAAGCGTTTGAATGGTGATGCATGCTATTTAGAAAAGCTGCATTCGTGTCTGTTTCCAGCAGAATCCACTCCGCCGGTGGCATTGTCTCTGTGAGCTGCAGTTTGACGCGGGTGTGTTGGAAGAAACTTCTTGACAAGTGAGCGGGTGGATTTTGCTCGGTGAATGTAGGAAGGCATCGTTCCTGGACTCTCCGTTCTTAGTCAAACTCAGTAATTGGTGATTCTTTTCTTTCCCCTATTGGGGTGTTTTTCTAATAAAGCGTCGTGAGGTTTGCAGGTCTGACTGTGTTCAGCGGGACCCTGTCGACTCTTCATCCTTCCTCTTCTCTTTCTCTCCTCTGTTGTGTGTGACTATTGATTATTTCTTCTTTCCATTCTCAGCTCATCTTAGATTAACTCCGTCTCGTCCTGCCTCCGAATCATTGGGAGGATCATGGAACAGTAGTTTGTTTTTCTCGAGAAACCTCAAGTGAAACACTCCGGGGAAGTTGCTTTCAGTGCAATCAAGCCATAAAGGAAAAGCCGCAGGAAATGAAATCCATACTGTATCCTGTTTTCAATTCCATCTCAATCTGGCATTACCGTGCTGTGCTTGAGGTGGCTGGCGTTCCTGAAAACGCTGTAAGGGATAGTTTTAACACATCCTCATCTCCTCATATCTCTTCCTCTGTGTTTTTTTCTCCAGCCGTTTTGCTGTGATTGGCGGGGGAAGCCTGCAGATCGTTAACCTGACCGAAGAGGATGCTGGGATATACGTCTGCCAGGCAGACAGCGGCAACATGACCAGCGAGATCCAGGCAGAGCTCACGGTGCACGGTACATTTCACCAAAACATTTCATTCAGCACAAACAGACTCGCAAAGCAGCACTAAACATCCCGTATGTAATAATGAGCAACATTGTTCAGTCTTTTGAGACTCACACGTGTCTAGACGGCATTCTCCTCTGCGGAGGAGGAACTTCAAAGCATTGTTTTGTTTTTATTTATTATTTTTTTCTGTATTATTTTCATCTCTTGGCATAGGATTAATTTTTTGGGAGAGTCAGTGGGAATTTACAGCTCCGTCTCATGTAGAGTTTTGCATGTCTCTGCTCTCTAGATATGAGTTAATGCATGCACAACTCAAACTCATAACTATAATTTTGACTAAATGTGGCCACCTGACCAACCACAATTTCCTTTTTTACATGAGACAGGTACATGTGCACAGGTAAAAGCACTAATAGCCTGACAGTGGTCATTCATTCAAAAAGTGCTGCAGAAAACGCAGAGGTAATTACTGCACGATAGGCCTTACAAATAGTCTGTAAAAGCATTATAACATGATTGTAGCATTAAGTTGAATGTGACCATTTACATATAATAGTGTTTGGTATTCTCATGTTTGATGAATGAGGCTGAATGCACTTCATTGTTGAAATGACCTTTTTAACATTTCCACTTTGTAGAAAAGTTTTCACTAGGGTTCAAGTGCTACATTTCTGATATTTTTATATGAAGTTTTGTCTCATTAAATCTGTCAGGCTACTGAAAAACGTGACTGTGAGTTAATTTTACGGTTTACAATTTCATCATTCTAGATTAAAGGAAAAGTTCACCCAACAATTTAAATGCAGAAAATGGCCTCAGACCATCCGAGATGTAGATGAGTTTATTTTATTTATTAGAACAGATTTGGAGAAAACTAGTACCGCATCACTTGCTCACCAATGGATGTGAATGGGTGCCGTCAGAATCAGAGTCCAAACAGCTGATAAAAACATCACAATAATCCACAAGTAATCAACACCACTCCAGTCCATCAGTTAATGTCTTGTGATGTGAAAAACTGTTAGCAAGAAACCAGGGGCATAGCCATCATTTCAGAAGTGAGGGGGACAGAAGTGTGTGTGTGTGTGTGTGTGTGTGTGTGTGTGTGCAAAAGCAGTAATATTTTGAAATATTTTTTACTGAAAACAACTGATTTCTATGTGAATATATGTTAAGATGTTATTTATTCCTGTGATAAAAAAGCTGTATTTTCAACATCATTACTTCAGTCTTCAGTGTCACATGATCTTCAGAAATTATTCTGATTTATTTTTAATTCTGCTCAAGAAACCTGCTTTAATTATTATTATCATCAATATTTAAAACAGTTCAGTAAATTGTTTCAGGATTATTTGATGAATAGAAAGATCCAAAGATCAGCATTTATCTGAAATAAAAAGATTTTGTAACATTATACACTATACCATTCAAAAGCTTGGAGTCAGTGTATATATATATATATTTAAAAGAAATTATAGAAATTAATACTTTTATTTAACAAGGATGCTTTAAAATTGATCAAAAGTGATGATAAAGACATGTATAATGTTATAAAATATTTATATTTCAGATAAATGCTGTTCTTCTGACCTTTCTATTCATCAAAGAACCTGCACAAAATTCCCTTCTGCTGTTTTCATCATCATAATAATAATTGTTTGAGCAGCAAATCAGAATATCAGAATGATTTCGGAAAGATGACGTCACTGAAGTAATGATGCTAAAAGAATAGCTTTGAAATCACAATAAATGTAATTACATTTAAAAATATATCCAAATAGAAAACAGTTATTTAAAATAGTACAAATATTTGAAAACGTTACTGTTTTGCTGTACTTTGGATCAAATAAATGCAGGCTTATTATAAATAAGAGACTTCTTTATAAAACATGAATCTTACTGTTCAAAAACGTTTGACTGGTCGTGTATAGGTAAATTCAATTTTTATTTTATTTCTAGCTTTTAATTGGCTTAGAAATCAGATACACTGCTGGACAATAACCAATAATAATGATTTGTTTATATACTACAAACACTTTTTATCACATAAGGCAGAATATTTTCTATATTGTAATAAATGCTATGTCAATTAGTACTGCATTATTCATATACTTTATTTATTACCTGGAGATGACAAAACTAAACCATATATTGTCACAATCAACATGTTTAATGTCTTCATGTGTCCAAACGTTTCTGTTTTTCTGTGAAAACAGCTGTTTTCGTTCAGCGATAGCTGGAGCTTTTGTGCATATTAGGAATGTCCTTTTCTGCTCGAGAGCGCCCTCTGGCTTCGTGTATGAATGAACACGCACTCCGTGATGTTACTCTGGGTCAGAATAAAACCGTTTTCTGGCAAACTGATAAAACTCACGTACACTGACTCATGGAAGTTGCGTAATGCCAGTCAGTCAGATTTTGGGGAGTTTTGTGAGCAGTATGTGGTCGTGCCGACTGAAGCCCAGACTCCCTTTGATCTGACTCTAGAAATTGAGCCATATCATAATTGGATTTTCTAATTCGATTCATTTTTTTTCTTGTGAAACATGGATGCAAGGGATTTCAGTGCAATATAACATCAAGAGTGTGTTCAGCAGTAGCTGGTATTTTCACGTTCGGCCCATCCAGAGGCATTCTGATGGGTTTTTCCACTCGTCCTCTTTTACTGACGCACGTATGGATGGGTTTGTTACTGAGCTCAGGAAGGTGAATCTCCCGTGGGGAGTCAGGGTAAAAATAACCCGCTTTGTGTCAGACGGTAACACAAACACACCGAGCGTGGAGGGCGTTTAGGTGTGTAAAGTTGCATGTTTTGAAAAGCACGTACGCAGGAGCATGATTGAATGTTTTTATCGTTCCTGTGCAACCGCATTAACGACCTACTTCAGGAATATTCCAGGTTAGCTCTGTTTTAAACTCTATATGCAGGACATGTGTTATTGGTGAATACACCTCCAGTTGTCTGTGGTATTGGAAAGCATGTCACAGATGCATAGATCTTAACTTGTATTGAGACGAACTCACTCGGTTCATATTTTTAGCTCTCTTTCATGCCTGCTTGTGCTATTTTCATTGATGTGATTAATTTATGATGTGCTTTCAATGCCAATTAGTTTTTCCTCTTCCAAGAGAGAGTTTTCTTGCATTATCTGTGCTTCTCTTGCAAAACTTTGAATGCATAAATAAGATTGTGGTGTTTTTAAGAGGTTTTCTGGGAGATAAGAGTCACGCTAGAGTTATAGTGGCCGTTTCTTCATGCTGTGAAGCACCGAGATGAGTTATTAAACACTGGCACTTTAATCTCTTAATATCTGCATGTGAAGTGACTCATGTTCACATGCTGGGCTTTTACCGGATTGCCTCAGATTAGCAGGATTGTAAGGAGCCTGTGTAAAGCGCTGTTCATACTGGCTTGGGTTTTGCTTTAAAAGTTACTCATTAAATGAAAGGATGTGTTTGACGATCTGTAATCGTATTACTTTCACATCCACGTGCTTCAGTAGTCCTGTATATATTGAAGTATTTTTACTTTTTATTAGTGATCGACCGATATTGAGTTTTTATAACCGATACCGATAACGATTATTTGCATGTTTATGTAACCGATAACCGATATTCAGAACCGATATTTATTTACTGTTATAAAGTAAATAAATAACAGAGTGAAGTAAGTCCATTCTTCACTTTCAGTCGTCTTAACAACAACAAACAACTGTTGAAAATTAACATTCTTTCATGTACAATTTAATCTTCAAATTACAACAATAAAAACATTTTATTTATAAAAAGCATCATCAGCAACACTGATATTAACAATAAGCAAAAGAATGTCTAATGTTTTCAAATGGAGAAAATAAAGGACAGAAGTCATATAACTTCATTTTAAACTACAGTTTTAGGTTTAAACGCTGTTTAATAGACTAAAGAGTGAAGAATAATTCACTGAATAATATGCTGGTTATACTCTGTATAATTATGTATGTAAAAAAAATAAATTCAAAACCGATTTTTTTTTTTTTCAAAACCGATAACCGATTATGGTAAAATGCTTAAATATCGGTAAACCGATATATCGGTCGATCTCTACTTTTTATATGTATTCCAATTAAATGCAAATACATTGCCAAATTTATTTAAAGTGTTTTTATCACCACATATATTAATAAACTTAAAAAAATAAATGAATATATATGTACACACATACATAAATTATATGTTCTGTTACTATCATATTTTATATTAATTCAGTTATGAGTAGAAAATATTTTTGAGAGACTTTAAAAAAAAAATGGCTCTGATGCTCAAGTCTGCATTTACTGGACTAAAAATACAGTAAAATACAATGCTTTCTATGTGAATATATATTAAAATGTTATTTATTTCTGTGATCAAAGCTGTATTTTCAGCATCATTACTCCAGTCTTCTGTGCCACATGATCTTCAGAAATCATAATAATATACTGATTTACTGCTCAAGAATCATTTTGTGCTGCTTCATATTTTTGTGGAAACCGACACATTGTTTTTTTTTCAGGATTTACATTAGACAATATATACAATAATATATATAAATAAAAAACTATATACAATAAACTATATATATATTTTTTTTTTCAACATATGCTTAAATATATTATATTCCAATCTCAGAATTATGAAAATCAGAACAAAGGAGGTTGAGCATATTTTAGTGCATACTTCAGTTCTCTGTGTTTCAGTTTAGTGCTTGTCAATTGTGCACACTTCAGTCATCTGTAGGTGCTGAATTAAATACAGGGTGACCATACGGGCTGTTTTTACGGGACACGTCCTTGGCCAGTATTTCTATATTGCCTAAAATCACTGTGCAGATCAATCGTTGTGTGACATCCCTGAGAGCTATAGACGGTTTCATCGTGTGCACGCGCGCGAACCGAAGGTAACTTCCGGTCTGTGTTTGTATATCGGGCTGGTTAGTGGCGACGGCTACAAACACAGTTAAAGTGATTAGTAATTAAGTTGGGCTCAGGTTGTTGTGCTGTGGGATGTGTTTCACATACATACATTTATTTGTGGCGACCCGCCACGATATCAAAACTTTTCCAAAAGGCTTTGTTGAATAAACATGAGCACGTAATGCACGTTTAAAAATCAAAACGAGGCGCGGGTGTTTTTATATCACTGTATTTCTGAAGGAACACTGTCTTTAGAAAATGTTTGATGTCATTTTCATTTCATCTTACATGTTATATGTCTGATAAAGCAGCGTTTGTACATTCAGTTTACAGCCGTTACCGCGCGCAAACGTTATTTCTCCCGCTTTTAAGCATCTCCTGCTGGCAGAGAGTGAATTTGCATTTTTAATAAGTCCGTCCAAGTAGTTATCGCTGCATCTCAGTCCATCTGGTTTATGAAGCAAACATATTTTGCTTGTTATAAAAAAATAATCTACTCCAGAGGGACTTAGCTGTTGTTATTGATTCTATTCGGATGTCTACCGGAAGTTAAGTTAGGGCCACAAACACGCGCATGCGCAGGTAACGCTTGTTTATGTTGTTGCCGGTGAAAGCGTCTATAGAGAACAGCGCTTTCGAATCGCTCTCGCGGTACTTTAGTGTCATTCAATGATCAGTGTGCAGCGATGCTTCGAGTCAAACGAATGAACAAACAAACACGTGCGCGTATTTGCATCGCTTTGATCATTCTCTGTAGATCTCACCTTCTCACGCGCAGCGCCACGATTGGTCGATTATATACAACACCTGCATGTTATTGGTCAAACTACTTTGGATGTTTTAGGCAATATAAAAATCCTGGCTAGGACGTGTCCTGTATCAATGGCACATATGGCCACCCTAATTAAATATGGAGAACGAGGTCATGTGACAATGTAGCACAGTGGTCTCAAAGTCAGTTCCTGTAGCACCACATCTCTCCAGTGTTTATCTCCATCTCTCACCGGCTCAGACGTTTCTAGTGATCCTGAAGAGCTTGACTAGCTGGATCAGGTGTGTTTGAGCTAAACTGTGCAGAGCTGTGGCCCTCCAGGAATTGACTTTGAGACCATTAATGTAGCATATTAATGTTATTGGTATACTTTTTCACATACTACTTGTTTTTAAAAGCATTAGATGGTATACAGTATGTGCAGCGCAGTAACAAGTATTCCATTGAGCACACAGCCGGTGTGAAAGTTCATCCAAACAACAAAACCAAGTCTGAAAACGGCATAATTCACCAAGGCTGATGCTGGAGAGAAACAACAGTGTGATTTTGTGCTTTCATACAATTGAGATCACAGCACAAACAGTGACTGCCAGAGATCGTTAGCGTAGCAGAGTTCAAGGAAACGAATCTTCCTCTGTTTCTCTCCTCCATCTGACAGCAGATGGAGCGCTGTTGATTTAGAAGGTGAAGCTGGGTGTGACAAATACAGAATCAGTCATCCTTGATGCACTTTTATCAGCCGCTGATAAGAAAACTACCTCTGAATCTGAAACTCTTTTATATTTAGCAACTCTGTATTCTTGTTCTTCCCTGCTGAACGTCCTCCATTACCTGCACAAACAACAAACATCAGGAGAGGATGCAAACTAGCTTGTTCCCTGATGGATGCGGTTGCTATAGGAACAGTTGAGAGGAAACACACTTTACGTGTCCCACCACAGCCATGTCAGTCACACGAATCCCAGCGATGGGATGTTGCACTTTAATTTGGTAATGCACCCTGTGACCTCCTCTCTAGTTCAGACCTGCATTTATTGATTTTCTTCTTCTAGTTCCTCCGCGGTTCTTGACGAGACCCTCCAACACTTACGCCCAGGAGTCCATGGACATCATCTTTGAGTGTGACGTCACCGGCTCGCCGCCGCCCACCGTCAAGTGGATGAAGGATGGAGACACGGTCATTCCCAGTGATTATTTCAGGATAGTGGTACGGTAGACACCCTTGATGATCCACGTTGATCCATGATTATAAAACCAGTTTGTCCTCTTTTGAAATGTTTTTGTTTATTGTATTTACTGATGAATATTCTTTTAAAACAGTGGTCAGTGAAACAAAGTACGTCAAATCAGGATGATATAAAATGGTTTTAGTGTTTTTTTCTGTTTCGTTTTTTGTGTTTTTTTTGCATCTGTGTAATCTTGTTACCAACCGTTTGTAACTCCTTCATTTTTTTTTGTTCCCTGTTACCAACCGTTTTAACCGTTTTAAATCCTGATGTGTTGTTGTGTGTTATATTTTCTTTTTTCCTTTACATTTTTCAATGCATTCTTTTCAGTCCTGTTATTGTCACAGTTGTACAGTTTTAAATGGTCTATTTTATTTGTGGTTTATTCGTTGCCGGTTTTCAGTCCTGTTACTGACACTGTTACCTGTATGAATACAGTTTAAAGTAATGATTTTTACTTATTTTATATTCAATTTTTGCGATTCTCAGTCCTGTTACCAACACTTTTAACTGTATGAACATTTTAAATCCTGGTTTTAATGAGTTTTCCCACCTATTTTTCCATCCTGTTACTATTTAACCGAATGAATACCATTTTAAGTAATTATTTTATTTATTGATTGATTGATTGAAGTTTTTCAGTCCTGTTACTTACACTTTTAAATGGTTGAATACAGTTTAAAGTAATGATTTGTTCAACATTTGTGCAATTTTCAGTCCTCTTACTGATATTTATAACTGTATGAAATCAATGAAATCATTTTAAAGTAATGATGAATTTTATTGATGTATTGATTGATGTTTTTCAGTCCTTTCACTTTTAGCTTTACGGATACAGTTTTAAATCCCATGAAATCTAAAATGAGTCTTATTTGTTCACAATAATAAGAGCGTTAGTGTTGTTAAATCTAACACAATGCTCTGTTTTGTTGTTTGTGTCCCGACAGAAGCAGCATAACCTGCAGGTTTTGGGTTTAGTTAAATCAGATGAAGGTTTTTATCAGTGTTTAGCGGAGAACGAAGCTGGGAACGTCCAGGCGAGCGCTCAGCTGATCATACTGGATTTAGGTAAACTCCCTCTCCATATATTTGCATTTCTGTGTGTGTTTATGCAGAAAGCCAAATCCCTCAGATCTCGAGTGTTTATTCTAGTTCGGCGATGGGCTAAAGACTTGCCAAGACTCCACCGATTGATCTTTTGACAGGAATTAAACACAGCAATCATTATCACAGGATGGGTCAGGATGTTTTCTGGGGACGAGTCCAAACGCTTTGTGGCTTTAATGTTATTATGATTGTTTTTAAGCGTGAGATTCACATGTTCTGCTGCTAACGGGTTGTGAGGGTGTTGTGGGAGGTTGTGTTACTACAGTTTTTACAGCACAGTTTAGTGTTGTTTTTCCTGTAGCTCAGGCTTCACACGCATGCATTCGTACTCACGTTTCCATGCACTGAATGAACACATGTTCTCTCACATCAAGCAGAGGCGTAAATGACACTGCATTGATTGGATGGCTGGTGCGAGATCTGTTTCGCACCTGGCACGGGTGCGAGTCTCCAGCGTAGAGATCTCGACGCTGAATGTTTAATTATCCGTGCCTCTTTATTAGAAACGTGTGCATGCTTTTCATTTTCACATGCGCTGCTGCATTAGCACCTCTCGACGGAGAGCTGAATGATGTGTGTAGAGCTCTGGATGGGATTTCTCCAGCGGATACGTTAAGGAGGTTTAGTTTCCAACAGAGACGTGAACTCGGTGAACGAGACATGCCGTTAATTACTGATCGGATTCCAGTGCAGATGAAGTGGATTAAAGTCCTTATTCAGAACTGATTTTGGCTATATATTATATATTACTATGTTATATTTCACATGTCAGCAAGCACTGGATCCTTGTTTAATGCTAAGACAACGGAAGAGCAAAGGATGTGTGTCAGGTGTGTGTTGCCCCAGAGAATGATGGGAAATATAGTTTGGTTGTGTAAAATTTGTATTTCCCGCCAGCTTTATTGCTTCATCAACAGTACATGAAAAGTGAATGAACTTATTTAGATATAAACATCTATTAATTTTATCAAATATTAACATTATTAGGTTTTTCTTGATTTTTTTTTCTTTCTGTTATTTAATTGTATTTATTAAAGTATAAATACTTTGTTAAAATTATTATTAACATTTAACACTTAATTTAAAATAACTAATATTTATTAAATTATTGAATATAATTTCATATTAATGTTCTTTAATATTTAATTAATATTTCAACAACAATAATTTGAATAACATTTGTACATTTATTTTATTAATTTTAATAGTGTAGCGTAGTATTGTTAATTTATTTATTTAATTGTCTTAAAGTTCCCGACAGGGAGAAAGAAAAGAGGAAAATTTAATTCTAATAATTAAACAGAGACCCTTAATTTTTAATTTAATATCTTAATATCTAATTTAATTAAATATTATTATTACTTTATTGAATTAGTATTTCAGGTAATATTTAACTGATAATATTGCTAGAATATTTGAATTAATTTCATTTAAATGTGGCACTTTTAATTTCATTTATCATTGTTAGTCTGAGATTTTCGGGAGAGAGATCGTGTTGTTAGAAACAGGACCGCTTTATAACAGCAGGGAGGAAGAGGAGGAGAGGAAGAGGAAGAGGAGGAGAGGAAGAGGAGGAAGAGGAGGAGGAGGAGGAGAGGAGGAAGAGGAGGAGGAGAGGAAATGTAAACCTGATGATGAAACGAATCGTTCAGCAGGGCGATCAGTCACGTAAGAGTTTAGCGGCACTGGTCGACAGCTGATTTCAGTGATTAAAGCGTCATTCTCAACTATCCATTATGTTTCTGTTGGAAAGGAAAAGCCTCTGTTTGCTCTTGGTTCAATCTCTTTGTGTTGTAATAAATGCAGGCGTATCGATGGAGTCCGTCCAGTGAACCGTTGTGGCCTATCGTCTGTGTTTCTGATGTGCTGGTGTCTTTCGCCGCATGAGATCTTTATTTCCTCTGAACATTTGCTCTGAAGCTCTTCAATTACACAAGAGCTGTGTTTTGATTAATGAAATAATCCACTTCAGGACACTTGGAAATCAGTCCAGGCCCTTCTCCTGCTGTGCATGTACACGAGCCTTCACAAGTCATTTTCATTCGAGGTTTCTTCATCTGCTTCTCAGAGAAGAAATGTAAAGGGATATTTTACCGAAAAATGTAAATTAAAATATTCATTTACACACCCTCATGATGCTCCAAATTATCAATTCTTATTGTTTTTAGTGTCATCAATAATAAATGTAAAGGAAAATAAAATAAAATTATGATAAATATAAAAGTATTATTATTATAAATAATTATTATTGCTAATAATAATATGAAATGTAAAAAAGAAATCTTACTAAAATTATAATACATTTTATTAATCATATTAATGTTAAATCTATATTTAAATGTATGCATTTAGCAGACGCTTTTATCCAAAGCGACTATCAGTGCATTCAGACTATACAGTTTTTATCAGTATGTGTGTTCCCTGGGAATTGAACCCACAACCTACCACTGAGCCACAGGAGTATTAAAGTATTCATTAAAAATGAGCAAACAGAATGCATGTCTCGTGATGTTTGAGTTTATGATGGCAGAATGTAATCTCAGATATATTGCATGGATTTCAGAGGAAGGGACACCTGTCACACACTGAGTGTTATTATGGGGTGTGAATGCTGCTTTCACAAGCTTCCGTGCTAAAACACTTTTTTCATTCGTCCGTTACAGTACAGTACAGTGCCAGCTCATGATCGCTCTCGTTCCAGCTGTAATTATGTCTCTGACTGTAATGAGATCTGCTGCGGATTACTTTCTGTTAAACATGTTAATGTCATGCATTACGCCGAGCATGATGGTAAGGGTGGGCGGTATGACAGAAATCCTCTCAATATCACAAGATATAGTCAGTTTTGCTGAAAATCTATGAAACAACAAATAAAAACCATGTAGTAATGCTTTTTATTTAAATAATTAAGTGAATAAAACACTTTACAAATGGAAGGTACTTCATTTATTTGATTATTGTTTTTACATTTGGACCATGAAATCATATTTGCATTATTTGTATCTTTTTCCTTTCCTTTTCTTTGATAGACCCACAGTATTATATATATATATATATATATATATATATATATATTTAGATTTAGTAATTTAGCAGACACTTTTATCCAAAGCGAATTACAAATGAGAATATGAGAATTTTACATTTGTGTAATTTTAAACTTTATATTTATATATTTTTTAATTTGTATATATACATTTTATATATATATACATACATAACATTTTTACCCTTATTTGTTACTCCTTTTATTAACATACATTTTTATTAATTACTATTATTGTTTAAATTATTAATTTTATTGTCAGTCAGTATCAATATCTAACTGATCCTGTCACAAAAACAGGTTTGATATTTTTTTGCATTTATTTTGTTTTCATTTTATAATTAATTTGAATTAATTAATTAAACCCTTACATTTTAATTAACATGTTAATAACATTCATTTTATTATTGTTATTGTCCTCATATACCTGAGTCCATTTCCGTATCTAACTGTACCTGTCACAAAAATATTATTCGTTTTTTTAGCAGTAATTTGTTACAATTATAAGTAATTGAACAATTACTTTCTGAATAATATATTTTAATAACATTTCATTGTTATTATAAAAAAAATATGTATAAACATTTTCAGTCAGTTAGTCTGTAAAAGCACCTGTCAATTTTTTTTATAAAAAATTGACAGGACTGAAACTTTTTAATGAATAGTTTCATAATGTTTTTATTATTTATTAATTTACATTTATTTTTACAGTTTGCAAAATGAGTTCATTATTCTATATGCTCCTATTTTGAAAGGCACTCCCTGCCCACCTATATCTGTGTAAATAAACCACAGTAAAAGCGGTGTAGCAAAATACCTCTTGATACATAACTACGACACACGGTACACACCATCCTACATGATGGGAATGAAGAGATATTTAGGTCCTGAAGCTCATCACCATGTACCATTTAAAGTCTTTCCCATCTAGATCTGTTGTGTGATTATGAGTGTGTTTACCGTGGTGAAACCCTCCATCTGACAAACCCCTTGATTGGGATGTGATTTCTGCAGCGTTGGCCCTTCGCTGCTGCTGTTTTGCTCGATTGATGAGCAATCAGATGTTATTGGATTGTGTGAATGGCTATTGATGAGCTGGCCGGGGTTCCTGTCAGTCGCTCGGCTGGATGGAGAGAGAGAATGTGAACAAGAGAAAGAAAATGTTTTTTTTATTTTTTTTAATCCCTGCTGTGTGATTGTACAATCCGAAACAGCCCTGTTTCTCCACGCCCGCTCCATACAGGAAGCTCTCTCTGCAGGATTAGGGGGCTTTTGGGCTTTAACAGGAAGTGGCACACGCGCTTGGCCTGCCGGTCATCCGCTTTCTCTCCACCCGACTAATGACAACAATCATAATGACCTTGTGACGTAAACATGGGTCCATAAATAACAGGACAGATATAAATAAAGGTGTGAAGCGTTTAGGTGGGCCGTACTTTTCCTGAGCGCTGTCCCTTTCTCAATCTTCCTGTGGGTTTGAGGTTACGCAAACAGACAGTCATGTGTGATTGAGACCGCACACGCCATCTCTCTGTTTCAACAGACAGCAGAAGTTTATACAGGTATAGAGTGCTTCAAGAACCAGGGGACGTTTTAGAACAAGACACAAGCAAGCTCTTTTATTTTGCTTGTCCTTCAGATGGGGTGTTCTGGGTAGTTGATAGGGTGTTCTTGGTGTTCTGGGTGGTTGATAGAGTGTTCTGGGTAGTTGATAGGGTGTTCAGGGTAGTTGATGGGGTGTTCTGGGTGGTTGATAGGGTGTTCTGGGTAGTTGATGGGGTGTTCTGGGTAGTTGATAGGGTGTTCTGGGTAGTTGATGGGTTGTTCTGGTTGTTCTGGGGGGTTGATAGAGTCTTCTCTGTAGTTTATAGGGTGTTCTGGGTGGTTGATAGTGTGTTCTGGGTAGTTGATAGGGTGTTCTGGGTAGTTGATGGGGTGTTCTGGGTAGTTGATGGGGTGTTCTGGGTAGTTGATAGGGTGTTCTGTGTAGTTTATAGGGTGTTCTGGGTGGTTGATAGTGTGTTCTGGGTAGTTGATAGGGTGTTCTGGGTAGTTGATGGGGTGTTCTGGTGTATGGTTGATGGGGTGTTCTGGGTAGTTGATAGGGGTTCTGGGTGGTTGATAGGGTGTTCTGGGTAGTTGATGGGGTGTTCTGGGTAGTTGATGGGGTGTTCTGGGTAGTTGATAGGGTGTTCTGGGTGGTTGATAGGGTGTTCTGGGTAGTTGATGGGGTGTTCTGGGTAGTTGATAGGGTGTTCTGGGTGGTTGATAGAGTGTTCTGGGTAGTTGTTAGGGGTGTTTTGGGTGGTAGATAGGGTGTTCCGGGTGGTTGATAGGGTGTTCCGGGTGGTTGATAGGGTGTTCTGGGTGGTTGATAGAGTGTTCTGGGTAGTTGTTAGGGTGTTCTGGGTGGTAGATAGGGTGTTCTGGGTAGTTGATAGGGTGTTCGGGGTTGTTGATAGGGTGTTGTTGGTGTTCTGGGTGGTTTATCGGGTATTCTGGGTGGTTGATAGGGTGCGCTGGGTAGTTGATAGGGTGATCTGGTTGGTAGATAGGGTGTTCTGGGTAATTGATAGGGTGTTCTTGGTGTTCTGGGTGGTTGGTAGAGTGTTCTGGGTGGTTGATAGGGTGTTCTGGGTGGTTGATAGGGTGTTCTGGGTAATTGATAGGGTGTTCTGGGTAATTGATAGGGTGTTCTTGGTGTTCTGGGTAGTTGATAGGGTGTTCTGGGTAGTTGATAGGGTTTTCTGGGTGGTTGATAGGTTGTTATTGGTGTTCTGGGTGGTTGATAGGGTGTTCTGGTTGTTCTGTGTGGTTGATAGGATGTTCTGTGTGGTTGATAGGGTGTTCTGGGTAGTTGATAGGGTGTTCGGGGTGGTTGATAGGGTGTTCTTGGTGTTCTGGGTGGTTGATAAGGTGCTCTGGGTGGTTGATAGGGTGTTCTGGGTAATTGATAGGGTGTTCTTGGTGTTCTGGGTAGTTGATAGGGTGTTCTGGGTGGTTGATAAGGTGCTCTGGGTGGTTGATAGGGTGTTCTGGGTAGTTGATAGGGTGATCTGGGTAGTTGATAGGGTGTTCTGGGTAGTTGATAGGGTGTTCTGGGTGGTTGATAGGGTGTTCTTGGTGTTCTGGGTAGTTGATAGTGTGTTCTGGGTAGTTGATAGGGTGTTCTGGGTGGTTGATAGGGTGTTCTTGGTGTTCTGGGTAGTTGATAGTGTGCTCTGGGTAGTTGATAGGGTGTTCTGGGTGGTTGATAGGGTGATCTGGGTAGTTGATAGGGTGTTCTGGGTGGTTGATAGGGTGTTCTGGGTGGTTGATAGGGTGTTCTTGGTGTTCTGGGTAGTTGATAGTGTGTTCTGGGTAGTTGATAGGGTATTCTTGGTGTTCTGGGTAGTTGATAGTGTGTTCTGGGTAGTTGATAGTGTGTTCTGGGTAGTTGATAGGGTGTTCTGGGTGGTAGATAGGGTGTTCTTGGTGTTCTGGGTAGTTGATAGTGTGTTCTGGGTGGTTGATAGTGTGTTCTGGGTGGTTGATAGGGTGTTCTGGGTGGTTGATAGGGTGTTCTGGGTGGTTGATAGGGTGGTTTCTTGGTGTTCTGGTGGTTGATAGGGTGTTCTGGGTAGTTGATAGTGTTTTCTGGGTGGTTGATAGGGTGTTCTGGGTAGGTGATAGGGTTTTCTGGGTGGTTGATAGGTTGTTATTGGTGTTCTGGGTGGTTGATAGGGTGTTCTTGGTGTTCTGGGTGGTTTGATAGGGTGTTCGGGGTTGTTGATAGGGTGTTCTTGTGTTCTGGGGTGGTTGATAGGGGATTCTGGGTAGTTTTTAGGGTGTTCTGGGTGGTTGATAGGGGATTCTGGGTAGTTTATAGGGTGTTCTGGGTGGTTGATAGAGTGTTCTGGGTGGTTGTAGGTTTGTTCTGGGTAGTTTATAGGGTGTTCTGGGTAGTTGATAGGGTGTTCTTGGTGTTCTGGGTGGTTGCTAGGGTGTTCGGGGTTGTTGATAGGGTGTTCTTGGTGTTCTGGGTGGTTGATAGGGGATTCTGGGTAGTTTTTAGGGTGTTCTGGGTGGTTGATAGGTTGTTCTTGGTGTTCTGGATGGTTGCTAAGGAGTTCTAGGTGGTTCTTAGATGGTTTCTTGTGTGTTTATCCTCAAGTTTTGAGTATAAACAATTACAAATTACAATAGTGGCACTTGACTTGGTAAACAGCACTATTTAATTGTCTCTATAACTTGGTTTGGTTGTAGAAGCGGTCAGGCAGAAGTCAGACTGCACTAAGAAAGCATTCTGCTGAAATTATCCTAAGCTTTCATCTCAATAAGCAGACGTATTAGGAGCGCTGAAGATCAAGGCTCTGGATGTGAGACGAGTATGTCGGGTTGTAACCTTTGTAGTGCCAGCCTCTTTGTGCACGATGCCATTTCATCTTCAGAGGAAACACTTTAATGCCATTTTCATATCAACACGACACGTCCTTCCTTCAGCTATCACATCACTTCTCCTTCTCTTTTATCTTCCTCACCTCTCATTTATTATCCTTTCTTCCTTACAGGAGTTTCAGGAATGAAGTACTGCAGTTCTAATGCTGTGTACTTGAAAAGTCTCTATTAGGGCATAATAATATTGAATATTTACAATATGCATGTGTTTATATAGATATAGATATTAGTGCTGTCAATTGATACAAATTGTTACTAATTAATTGCTAATTTTTCCTCAAATTAATCACAATTAATCCCACATTAAAAAGTATACTGTTTAATTGCAATAATTTTACATTCAAATTAATGTACAAACAACATAAAGACAGTATATTTTTTTATATTTGTTTAATGACATCTTTATAATATATAGTTTTTTTATATTTGTAACACTTTAAACTGGAGAAAAAAATGAATCGCCTGCGTTCCTGCGCTAATTTTGACAGCACTAATATATATATATATATATATATATGTGTGTGTGTATAAATAAATATATAAAATCAATCATAATTTTCCCTCATTGTGATCATTGGGTCAAAAACTGTGAAAACCTTTTTTTTAAACTATAATTTAAAGATGAAGTTCTTTTAATTAAATATTATGAATCAGTTTTGGCTTCTTTTTAGCCATTTCATAGCAGATGCATAAGCATCAGGCCCTGTATTAAATATCATCAAACGGCTGGAAATATTGAGCTGTAGCGCTCAGTCCTGCTTTCTGAATGAGAGGTACAGAACTTCAAACCTTAAAGTTTCCCAGCATCCATTTTTGATCCTACACTGATTGAATCCACACCCTGGGGTCTGCTTCAGATTTCTATTTCTGTTTTATTTCATAGTGTTTTTTTGGTGCATATCTAATAATAATAATATCCCAAGGTCCCTTCGGTGCTTGATGTCATTTCCTGCCTTAAGATTTAGCCTTTGAAGGGCAGTGTGAGTGTTTCCCCCCCAGCTGTGAAGCGCTGACAGAGAAGCGAGGAGGTTTGAGATTAGCATTTTCATTGGGATGTTAAATAAATCAAGATATTAATGCAGCAGGATGCAGTGATAACATTGCAGTTATTTTTTTGGAGTCCCATGGTGCCATTGTTTTCATCATCAGGGGTCATTCATGACGTTTATTTTTACCCGTCAGGTGTCCTATCTTAGGTGGGTGTTGTTTTTCTGTCTGTGCTCGTGCTGAGTCAGGATATGAGCGGGAAGCTCCGTTCAGTGGGCACATGGCCATCTCCAGCTGGTCTCTGATGCCCGTTTGTGTGCCAGACACGGAGGCTAGCAGACACCTCGCCCCCTCACAGCGTCCCGCTGGCACTCGAGCAGGTTCATTCAGCCGCTGAGGGGTGTCACTCACACCTGAGGGTGATGCCCGGACACAAGCTGTGATAGCACTCCTGTCCTATTCTGTCCTGTTCTGCTTTATTCCATTCTATTCTTTCCTGTTATAATCTCTTCTTTTCTCTTTTGCTTTATTCTATTAACTAAACCTGGCTCTCCTCGTGATAATAGCCATAGAAGCTGTAATGTCGTCAAAAAGAAGGAAAGAAAAAGCTATTTTGTTCTATTCTATTCTTTTTTTTCTGTTTTATTCTAAACTTATTATATTCTGTTATTTTCAGATTTATTCTATTATGTTCTGTTTTGTTTTATTCTATTCTGTTATAATCTTTTCTTTTCTAGTATAATAGATTATTTTCTGTTTTATTTAGTTCTATTCTGTTCCTTTCTATTATAACCAATTATTTTATTTTCTGTTTTATTCTATTATAACATATTATTTTGTTTTATTCTGTTCTGTTCTGTTCTGTTCTCTTCTATTCTGAATGATTCTATTTTTATCTATTCTGTTCTTTTGTTTTATATATTCTAATATATTCTATTCTTTTCAGTTTTAATCTATTATGTAGTATTCTGTTCTTTTTTGTTTATCTATTATAATTTATATTCTTTTGTCTTATTCTATTCTATAATAACCTATTCTATTCTTTTTTGTTTTATTCTATTGTAGCATTCTATTCTTTTCTTTTTACTCCATTCTACTCTAGTCTATTCTTAGGTTTTGTTTCTTGAATGTTTCTCGTTGGTTCACGTCTTTTGCAGACGAGTACAACGAATAGCCGCTTCGTATGTTATGCAACTCCTTTCTGTTATCAATTTATTAACATCACCTAGTTATTTATTTATGGTTTTAGTTGTATTAGCCTATCTCTATACATTCATTTGATATCCTATGTGTCAGTAATCCACGGGGCAAGAAGTCCCTGTATGTTTTGTGTGTTGGACTGTGAAGTTAAGTGTATTTGTAGTGTATGTTGTTGTGGGGCCGAAGATAAATGTCCACGTGTGGACAGTAAAGATTTTCAATTCAATTCAGTTCTCTTGAGTTTTGTGTTAATTGTTCTTCAATCAGCAGTTCTTCCTGGAGCACTTTGTGTGCATTTGTGTTTGCAGGTTTGTAGATGTTGAGCAACACTTGTATTGTTGAGCTTGAAGCAAGACTCATCCCCAGAAACTACACATACACACACACACACACACACACACTTGAAGTATAGTACATCGATGTTTTTCTTTTATTTTTTGCAGTAAGTAAACCCTGAGCATCACCACCGGTTTCCTCTAATTTGCATCTACGACAGATTTCATAGAGGGTGCTACTTTTAACTACTTCAGATGAAGTCGTCAGTGTGTTTTAATTGCAGGGACAGATGTGAAACTGCAATTAACATTGTGCTTACTGATATGAATGTTAATGATATGCTTCCCCTCAGTGTTCGTAACATGTCGTGGCTGCATGTTTAGCCTGGCGTTGAGCCTCCATCTCCTGCTCGGTCTCATAGTAAATTTGCTGTTTTGTTTTGATTTTGAAGTTATCGTAGTTGTCTTTTCATTTACGTCAATTATTTTGTTCTTTTTCTTTTTCTTCTTCTTTTTACTCACCCTCCCCGAACTCTGTATCTATAATTTTACCCCCCTTGTTGCCCCTCCCGTCACAATCACCCTCCAACGTACTCAAGACGTTGCCCTTCCTTCTGCTGTCCCTTCACTGACCGATGCCACTACTGACCATGTAGCGTCCAGCCCGGCCGAGCGCAGCGGCCCGGTGCCCTCCGCCCCGCGGGATGTCGTGGCATCTCTGGTGTCCACCCGATTCATCAAGCTGACGTGGAGACTTCCCGCCGAGCCGCACGGGGAGAACATCACCTACTCTGTGTTCTACGGTCTGGAAGGCACTAACAGGTTAAAGATGCTCAAAGATGTCGATGTGTGTTTGCTGTCCTACATAGTTTTAAAGAACAGTTTACGCTGCCTCTGCAGGTTAAACAGACAGCAAACTGTAACATTGAGCTAATGTTTAGAATAGCATACTATACTACACATACTAATTCTGCATCAAACGTTTACGATTTTTTTTGGGGGGGGGGGGGGGATTTCGAAGGTCAAATTTTAAGAATTGGTCATTGAAGAATACATTTATCTACCACTAATCTGAATATTCGCCAAATGCATCGTCAGTGTTTGTGGCCCGGAGTATACAGTACATTTTGTGCACAGAATGTGGATTTTCTGCATAAAAAACTTTACACAGTAAAACTACTACAATTTTTGTGACTAAATCATAGTGAGAAGTCACTTCATCCCATAATGCTATGTGTTTACCTACCATTTCCCATGTGATGTCCAGGGTTGTTATTGTTGACTAAAATCATTTAAAACATTTTTGTTAATTGAAGTTATTAATTAGTAATTAGTTAGTAATTAATGTATGAATATTAGATGTAAAAAGTGAAACTAAATTAAAATTAGAAACTTTGCCTTGGCAACTAACTGAAATAAATTTGAAGCACTAACGTTAAATAAACTGAAGTAGAAATAAATTAAATGTAAATAGTAATATTTAAAATTGAATCGATTATAAATGTTGACATTGCAAAATTATGTTAAGTTAAAGCACTAAAATTACTTACTGGAAATAAATTAAACCTAAAGAGTCAATTTTTTAAACATGACAAATTATTTAGTAATATATTATATTTAAAGGGGTCATATGATGTGATTTCAAGTTTTCTTTCTCTTTGGCGTGTTACAAGCTGTTTGTGCATCGATAAGATCTCTGAAGTTACAAAGACTAAAGTCTCAAAACCAAAGAGATATTCTTTATATAAGTTATGACTCGACCACGCCCTCCTAAAACGACTCATTCAAACACTCCCCCACATCTATACGTCCCGATGTGGGGAGATTGCAAAACACGACCCAAACGTATACGCAATGAAAGAAGGCGTAACTTTTATTCTTGCTGTAGTATTGTTGCCGCCACCGCCGCCATGTTCAGGCGACGCTGTGTTTCACTGTAAAAGCGAAAGTACTTTGTTTGGGCTTTCAAAAGAAGACACAACTAGAAATCAGTGGTTAAGTTATATTTACAACACTGTCCCAGAACAGTTCAACACAAATATTAGAGTGTGTTCAGCACATTTTAGGAGGACTGTTACTTGATCCTGGGAGAGAGTAGCCTACAACGTGAACACTATGAATAGCTGTGATGTGAACACTGTAAAGTGGGGCAATTCCAACGTCGCAAGGACAGTCTGGCGCTTCTGACTCCAAGTACGTTTCGATATTTAAAGAATGTGTCATTGACTATTCAAACTTGAGTTTTGAGCAGTGTCGAGTAGCGCTTGTTTGCCGTTTCTACGATCACAAATGCAGACATGGTGTTATGTTTACACGGTGCGGCGCGGCTTGTAAAAACAGACCAATATAAGTCATTATAATCAGTAATTCTGTCCTCACTGGATGCATCAAATGCCTCATTTATAATGGGTTTTATTATTTTTTCTCGTCGCGCCGGGACACGGCATCACAACATGGTGAGGGGCGTAACATTTCCGTCTCCCGCTTGAGGTATTCGGCCAATCATATGCACTGGATAGCTGGCCAATCAGCACACCTCGCTTTTCAGAATTAGGAGATTTGTTCAAATTGGCGCGTTTCAGAAAAGCGGAGCATAGAAGAGCAACAGCAATGTACAGTATGTGGAACATAATGTGTTTTTTGAACCAAGTAACTTTGCATTACACCAAACACACAAAATAACGTTATTTTTAGCAATGTCATATGACCCCTTTAATTAATATTAGATTAAATTATTAATAAAATTACAAAAGCGTGTAACAGCTTTAAAAATCTAACTAAAATTCTAATAAAAATAAAATAAAAGCTAATAAAAAATATCGATTACAATCTGTTAAAACTAAAAAATGACCACTGGTGACAAACTGTTTTTAACATCTTTTTTTATTGTTTATTTTTGGACAGATTTGATCAAATTGAATTAGCTAGCTAAGAACATAACTATAAACAACTAGCTATAAATGCATCAACTTGCTTAAGATTGTCTAAAGAATATTTCTGTAGAAGGCACTTTATGCTGATACCTGCTATAGCCAGCACTTGTGTTATGAATTACGTCCTGATGCATTCTGGGGCACATATTTAAGCTAGAAACATCTGCATTCACTTGCCTGACTGGCATATCGCAGGCCTAATATCATACATCAGACACATTTGGGCTATTTTGATTTCAAATTGCTGTTGTTTTGCTCGCAGGGAGCGAGTGGAGAACACCAGCGGACCGGGAGAGATGCAGGTCACCATCCAAAACCTCGTCCCCGACACCAAGTACACCTTTCGGGTGGTCGCGTCCAACGCTAACGGCCCGGGCGAGAGTTCTGCCCCGATTACAGTGGCCACCCAGCTGGAGGGTAAAACACTAACACACACGTACACACACTTCAAGCACGCGTTTGACCGCCAGCATTGAATACTGGGCCAGGTCTGAGGTTTCTCTCTCTTGTGACCACACTGGGCCTGTTTGTGTGCGTCCACACCTACCGGCCGCTTGTGTACCGGACGCTGTTGATCTGGGGACGCTGTGGTTTCTTCACAGACAGGCTCTTTCTGTCCGAGCTGTATGAGAGTGGAATTGTAAACATCTGGGTCTGGAAGCGTCTCTCAGGATGATTTTCATGAATACAGGCCACTAGTATTAATGAGACGAGAGCTCAGGGATACAGGTAAGGTCGGAGCTGTCAGGAGAAATGCAGCTAATGCTTCTGCGAGCCGATCTCACGGGACCAAAGGAGACTCGTGCTGCTGGTGGGTGGCCACGGTCGGGTGGAAACACCAACTGGCTTGTGCATAGGGCAGATGCAGACACAAGGATACTGCATCACGGTTTGTATGTCTCATAGACAGATCAGGATTGTGCATCTTGCATCCAACAGGCCTGCATGAATTCTTTGGTGGATCTTAGTAAAAATATATGTAAAATATACTTAGTACAAATTTGATGATTATTTTTCTTGCTACATTGTGTGCAGTGTGCAGGTGAAGTGTGTGATTTGGGATTAATCTTAGTAGCTGTGTTGTATTCTGTGCACTACCTGCACTTCCCGTTTGACTTCTATGGACAAAACGAATTAAAGCAACACAATATAGTCTTCTTAAGTCTTTCTAGGTCAAAACACCTCCGTTTCATTTCCATCCTACACATGGACCACAATGCATTTCACTCGTTTGAAGAGTCGAAATATCCTCAGCGGGTTTCAGATGCTGCTTTCGCGCCAGAATAGTCTTCTTTTACCATGTGATATTGTCATTATTTAAAGTATCCAGCTGCGGTGGGTTGAAACGTGTCGTCTTTTGTCACTATGTGCTGTTGAAGTTTGCAAAAATGTGTCAAACAAAAGAAAAAAGACTCTTCAAGTAGAACTGTAAGCAGTGGAAGACACTGAAGAAATGACTTTGTGTTTTCAAACACATACTTAAAGCTGAAGCAGACAAAGACGTCTTCGTTTCCCGTCTTTGTCCTAAAACTTTATCACAAGTGAAATATCAACTTTAGGGTTTTTGTATTCATGCAGGAGTGGTGTGCATCTGTATCTGTGTTTTGAGACGTAGCTCTGAAGTTCTTCCGTCTCCTGCGTGTCTCAGTTCAGGTCCCGGGTCCGGCTCCGAATCTGCAGGTGGTCTCTGTCAGCACTACATCAGTCACGCTGAGCTGGGAGAGACCCGTCAGTGGAAACGGAGAGATCCAGACCTACAAACTCTTCTACAGCGAGAAGAGACAAGACTCGGAGCAGGTGAGGACGCATGAAAGAAACATTAATATATCACAGCCATAAGCTCCTTAACATACGATCACCATATTTACATGTTTGCATATTCAGTGTACAGCGACTTGGCCTAAGCTGATGAATGGCAGACTAACACAGAAGTACCGTGATGCTATCATAGTTTCTGCATTATTTTTATTTGATGTATTTTTAAAATACATTTTATACAATTATGCAATTCATTTTATACATTTTATATATCATTTTTTGAGCAGTTACTATTATAATGACATTTACAAATGTTCTTACACATTTACTGTGGTAATACTCTGTTTTTTATATTAGTTTTTATATGTTTATTATTATAATACTGTGTTTTTACATATACTTTTACACATTAGCTATGGTATCACCATGTTTTATTTTGTGCACATCTATTTTGTGCACATTTACTGCGATCATGCATGTAATGCAATGTTTTTATATATATAGTGAAAACATGATATTAAATACGTTTTTGGGAGATTTTCTATTATAATATCATCTTTTTACATATATTTTTGTACATTTACAATGGCAATAATTTGTCAATATTTTTTAGTTACTATTATACAATTTGTAATGTTTACATATTTACATACATTTTTGTTGATATACATCTTTTTTTTACATTTTTATTTTCCTTTTTCTTTTTACTATGGTAAAACAATTTTTCACATGTATTTTGTGCATGCGTTGTGATCATGCTCTGTTTGGGGCATCAGTTTTTTGCACATTTACTTTTGTAATATTATGGGTTTTTTACATATTTTTTTCCATTTCTTTTGGTAAAACCTTTTTTGAAACAAATATTTTGTGCCCATTTACTATGATTTTATCAATTTTTTTATGTAGTTTTTTGGACATTTACTATTATAATGCCATGTTTTACATATATTTAGTGTGCATTTAATATGATATTTCCCTGTTTATTGATATAATTGTTTTGGACATTTACTTCATTTTTACTATGGTAATACCATGTTTTTGGTAGACTTGTTTTGACATGTATGTTTATTGTTTGTTTTAAAGAGACAGTAGCAGAAACAGCCTGTTTTATTTTACATGGTCGTAAACTTTGTGTTTGTTTTTATGTTGACTTGAAATGCTACAGTAAAAGCAGGTTATGGCCTCTTTAATAACTGATGTTTGTGTTTTTTCTGCAGGACATGGACGTCACGGGTCTGTCCTACACCATGACGGGTCTCAAGAAGTTTACAGAGTACAGTTTCAGGGTTGTGGCGTATAACAAATACGGCCCCGGCGTCTCCACTGAGGATGTTGTGGTCCGCACGCTGTCTGACGGTGAGCTTCAGACGTGTTACTTTGAAGCTCCTGACTTCATTTTCTTTCGCTGCGGTTTGATTTTCTCTCTCTGCCTTGACTTGGACTTCTCTGTTTAGATGAAGATTTGACGTTCACACAGATTTGATCTTAATATTCATGAGCATGATTTTGTGTCAGTGTTGTCACGAGACTCGTGTAAGTGACATGCTAACATGATGGCTTTAGTTCAGGCTTAAAGTCAAGTAATTAGCATACAGGAATGCACATGTGTGTCATTGGTTCAGTAAAGCGGTTGGGTTTTGTGGCTTTCTTGACCATGGAACGACACAGAAATGAAGTGCATCTGTGTTTCCTCAGCTGTGTGAAGCTGGAAATGAACAAAACATCAACTTTTCACTTAATCTGATTCAGGTTTAATGATTATTATTGAGTTATTTGATTATTCGAGTACAGCACCTCTTTACACTCATCCTCAGACCACTCATAGAAAAATGAATGTTAGAAATTACAATGCACAATATAGTTCGTTCAAGACTTGAAAACATCTAGAAAGTTGTGTATTTATATTTATATTATTTATTTATGCATTTAATTATTTAACTAATATGTTTTTATTATTTTATTGATAAATATATACTAACTATTAAACAATTTATATACTAACTATTTATAATAACTATTATAAAATATATTTTATTGTTTCATTTCTATTTTCATATGATTAATTATCTAAATACAAGACCATTACTACAGAAGTGAGAATAAAATGTATCTAAAAAATGTATTTATTTAATTAATTAAAAATGTTAAAAGTAACATTTGTCTTTTATATAAAAATGTATTTAAAAATGTTTATTTATAGTATTTTATTTATTTAAATAAAATATCTGTATAAAAAAAAATTGATATGTATAAAACGTAAACTAAAGAAAATAAATAGTTTTGAAATAGTGTTTTTAAGAGACTTTTTTCAGCATTGGATTAATTATAAATATATGTTGATATATTCTCTCACATTTTGTTTCCAATTAATCGCTGTGTCAAAATATTATTTATTTGTTTATGTGATACTCTAATATTTATAAAAATAAATATTGCTTAAAATAGGCCGTTTTGTTTTTTTATATTATCATAATTGGATGAATTATATTTATATCAGAAATGCAAAACATTTGCTCACCTTTTTTTCTTCTTTTATCGCTGCGTTCAGAGTCACATGAAATCAATTTGGTGAAGAACTAACTTCAGTAAGAAGCAATAAAGTTCATTTTAGTGTAAAATGAGGGCAACATAATTACGCTTCTTGACTTTTGGATCAGCCTCAGGAGTGTAACTACGATGCCTTAAAACGCTGTCTATGTAGGGATCCTCATCCTGGGGTCTCTGTGGGGTGTGAGCGAGGCGTCCTGTCACAGAAAGACCTCCGGGAAGACGGGTGGTGTTGTAATCGTACGTACTCACTCTGCGACGGAAAGCGCACAAGTGTAAATTATATAATGAAGTGTTTTATTAAAGCGAGCCGGTAATGCTGGCACGCACACAAACACACAAGCAACGGCTGCTACTGTCTCCACCGCGAGCGTACTCCTCCAGTGTTCATTTAAAAGAACAAGAGACAGGGGAAAAAAAAGCAGAATGAAGGTGTAAAGAAGCGACATCCACGGCTGCATCCAAAAATAAACATCTGTCACGAGTCTTTGAATGTGGGTCTCGGTGGACAAAGCAATAATCTGAGTGGAGTGATCAATAATAAATCTGTTGTGTGTTTCAGTGCCGAGCGCCCCGCCGCAGAACCTCACTCTGGAGGTCCTGAACTCAACGGTAAGATCCTCTTTCATTAGTCGAGTGATTCAAGATCTGGGTACATCAGCCACTGTGGGCTTTCATCAGCTATGAAGACAGCCCAGACCAGGAAAATAAACCCAACAGTAGCTTAAATACTAGAATTACTAAACGTGTTGATGTTACTGGAAAACTATTGAGAATAATCTCAGTCGTTTCTGACTAAAAGGGCTTGACATTAAAGGGTTAGTTCACCCAAAAAATTACACTTAGGATGCCTCAAGGGTGAGTAAATCACAGGCTAGTTTTCGTTTGTGGGTGAACTAACCCTTTAACACCCACCAACCTGCCAAATACAGGTGTATTTCAGCGGTGGCGGGTAATACGGTCTCTCCCACCAGCCACTTTGATGGGTTAACTTTATATAGCCCTACAGTAACAGAGCTTGTGTGGGACAAGTGGGTGTTTGAAACTGAATTGAACAACTAATCTGGATCAAATTTTCATTTAGATGAGAATGATTCTGATTGTATCACATTCGGTGTAAACAGTAATTAATAACGGATAGTCAACAGCAGCAAGGTCATGCCAGTAGAGGCTCACACAGCGTGTCTGTATGAGAAACAATCTCGTGGAGAACTGCGGTAAACATTTAACTTCGTTTTTATATTTATAGCATATAGCCTAGTTAAGCAACATGACTGAGAGTGAAGTTTTCCCTGAAACCACGATTGCAAATTTGACTGTTCTTGCTCGATGTGGTTAACAAAGATAACAGCTGAACAGTCGCGCATCTCTTTTAACACTGAATGATTTGACATTCTTGAATGACTCATTTGAGGCGAATGCCTCGTGACAGTCACTAGCTGCCACCTACTGGCAGTTTACTTTTATTTTAGTAGCTTATCTGTGCATTTTTTTCCCAACATTTCATATTTGTATATTTTAAAAAAGCGGATTTAAAACACCAAGCGTATAACATTATTTATGCAGTTGTAATTTTGCAGTGTAAATTCATTAACTGTCAGTGTAAATGCATCTCAATGCATGCTCTCATCTTCAGCGGCTTCGGTTTCTTCGGCAGTGGAGAGATCAGTTTTGTTAATACTGATTTCATTTAATTGATAACAGACCTATATTATATTCAATTCAATTATTAATAAAATATACTAATTTTATGTGAAAGATGATGCATGCATTTAGGGAAAATACCATTTAAATAGGCAAAAATGACCTGGAAATCAATTTAAATAAATGTTAGTATGCAGTAACTTTAGTCATGTAAAAGCCATTCCAACAACACAAATTGTGGCCAGTGAAAATGATATTTTGTAAAAACACTAGCCACAGTGCCTTTGAGCAGAAAAGGTCAATGTCAAAGGACTGTGTGTGTGTGTGTGTGTGTGTGTGTGTGTGTGTATACGTGTGCGTGCGTGCGTGTGTGTACGTGTGCGTGCGTGTGCGTGCGTGCGTGTGTGTGTGTGTGTGTGTGTGTGTGTGTGTATACGTGTGCGTGCGTGCGTGTGTGTGTGTATACGTGTGCGTGCGTGCGTGTGTGTGTGTGTGTGTGTGTGTGTGTGTGTGTGTGTGTGTGTGTGTGTGTGTGTTTACGTTGCAGTTATTAGAATGTGGGAGAAATTGTGCTTCATTGGCATAAAAATGAAAACACACTGCAAACCAAAAATCTTAATGTACCAAAAGTAGCTAGTAGACCAATTTTTCCTTATACAAAATGTAATACCGTAATTCTTCTTATTTTGGTGTGAAATATGACTCTTATATTTCTTGACAGTTCTTGCGAGGTTCATCCAATCAATGGCATTTTGACTGAATCTGTAATTACACGATACGTTTCAGTAAGAGCCTGTAATATGTTACTTTATGTCTGTAAGATGAATAATTACTCATTAGTCAGTTCTCAAGAGAGAACATAATGAGTAATTATCAGAACCGGCTTTAAATGCCAGCGTCAGGACTGTAATTTAGATGAGGCTTGTGGATCATCTCCTTCAGTAAGCATACGTGGGTTTTTCTCCATTCATTATTGCGTAGCCTGAAGGCTTTGCTCCGTTCAGCTGTCTTTCTGAAATGAACTCATGACAGCTTTCTGGCTGACACACTCTTCGCAGGCGCACCTGAAGAACTGCACACCTCTAGACGTTTATATACTCAGACTCACTTTTGAGACTCGACTCTCACTGAAACGTCTCTGAGCTCACCGTGTCCTGTTTTACGCCCCAGAGCATCATGGTCCGATGGCAGCCGCCTCCCCCTGGTACCCTGAACGGAGAGCTGACGGGGTATAAACTACGCTCCCGGAAAGGACTCCGGAGAGCAGACACGATAGAGATGTCAACCACACAGCTCTTTCAGCTCATTGACGGTATGACAAACCCATCCCTACAGAACACTGCTTTAGTTTCCCTTTCATTCACAGTGGAATTAATTCATTTCCATTCTTTCATTTGAGTAATATTATGTGCTTTTGCATATTTATTCGTTTTTTGTTAATCTATTGACTTTTTTTAATTTTTTTATTTATTTCATAATTTTTTTTCATTTTTTTTTTCGTTTTAGCAGTACTTCGACTTATTTTATTTATTTCTCATTTTTGTTTAAGTTCTTTATATTTAGATATTTATATTTATTTCAGATTTTAATATTTGTATGTATTTCTGTCATTTTATAATTTTTTTCTATATAACTTTAATATTCTTTTATAAATGTTGGAACTGCAGCTTGTTTTATTTCTGTTAAAATTTCTAACTTTTATTTTCTAACATTTCTAAATGTAGATTTTTCATATGAAATTCATATTTCAGTTCAGCATTTAGTTTTTGTTGTTGTTGTTTTATACATTATTATCATTTTTTTGTTAATATTTTACTATTTCTAAATATCTTTTTTATTTTTAGCTAACAGCTGATTTTATCTCAGTTTTAAAAACTCAGAACTACAACTTAAACGTATTTTTATTTCAGTTAGTTGCCAAGACATCATTTCTAATTTAATTCGTTTTTAAACTTAGATTGGCATTTCATATAAATATTTTATTTCAGCTTTATTTGGTCATTTGTATTTGCTTTAGTTATTTTTATTATTTTTTTACAGTATTTTTATATAGTTTCAATACATTTATTTTTCAGTTTAAGTAATCTTAGAACTGCAACTTATTTTAATTTTAGCAACATTTATTTTCTTTTTAAAACATTTATTTTTCCCATGTAATATTTATATTTGATGTAATTTCAGATTTATTTAGTAATTCGGTTGTGCTTTTGTAATTGTTATAATTTATATTATATTTATATGTATATTTTAATGACAATTAAAACATTACTAAACTTATTTCAAAAACATATTTCATCTAATATTAGTTTTTTTATTTAAATAACAAAAAAACACAGTTCTTAATTGTTTTAGTTAATAATTACAACACTTCTACAGAATAAAATAATGAATTAATGGAGACTTGCTGGAAGGGATTCATATCTAGCATATCTTTTGACTTGAACCACTGAGAAACCACTTAGAAATGGGTAAAAACCCATAATTTAACCTCAGGAAATGAATTAAAAATAAATCAGTATTCATCAATCTTAAGATAGTGTTTAGGTCAAGAGAACTGGCGCTTATGAAACACACAGTTTGTGTAGTTAATCGTGGCATCGATGCTGGTTTTGTTGTCTTTAAGGTCTGGAGAAGGGAAAGGTGTACACTGTGAGAGTATCAGCCGCCACCGTGAACGGAACCGGACCGGCCACCGAGTGGATCGCAGCCGAAACCTTCGAGAGCGACCTGGACGGTAAACACACACTGACTTTCGATACGATACGATACGATCAGATGCGTTTGTTCAGGATGTGAAGAACTGGTGAGTTATTTCTCACGGATCAAACGATAGACTTCATTAATACTGAAAGAGCCGCTGCATAATTCACTCGTCCTTCCACTGGAGGAGTGTGTTAAACGCTCTTCTGGTGTGAGGCGGAGACGGCAATCCTGGGAAGTGTTTAATGCACTTCTATCGTTAACTGAAAAGACTTTGAATTATTTGGATGCACGTGTCTGTTTAAAGACTCCGAAGGCCATAAGAAGGAAACGTTACACTGATAACGAGTCTCTTACAGTAAACTCGATTGATTTCAGGCTTGAGAAAACGCTGATGTGATTACTCACGACATCGAGTGTGAGCTGTTGTGTTAGATCCAGCGCTTTCATTTACTGCCGTCTACACTGAAGGATGGATATAAAGAACATTTGGAGTCATTCACTTAAGCCCAAAATCAAACAGAAAAAATATCACATTAAATATATTCATTTTTGAAATATGTTGCATAGTAAAATAAATATTTTCAGGTAGCTATGGGCATTTTTGGGCCATTTATTTATTTATGTAGCCAAGAACATTCTGAGAATAACACAAAATAAACAGAAAAATTATAGTAATTTATAATTTGTATGAAAATGTTATGTCCATTTTGAGGACCATCACAGCCTTTTCTGGCCATTATTTTTATGACCATTTTTTGCTTTTGTCAAGAACATTATGGGTCATTCATTTCAACCCAAAATGATGAGAAAAATAATGATACATTTTATATATATATATATATATATCTATATATTATAAAGAAGTCAATGTGAGAACCATCATGCCAGTTTTTAGGGCATTTTTGCATTTTGACCTTTATTTTCATAACAATTAAGCTCGTAGGGCCCATAATTGTGTTACTGTAAGAGGGAACAAAACATGTTGATTCATCGTTTAAGTGCAGTTGTTTTTATTGTACGTCATGGTATTATTTATTGCATTCATTATTTTATTGATTATTTTAAATAAATAGTGTGAGTTGCATGTGGGTTATGAGAATTTAAGGAAAAAATGTTCAATTATCATTAAAATTACTATCACAATGAAATAATCATAACGATAATAATCATAATAGTCTTAGAAATAGATTTTGTTTTTGTTATTTATTATTGCTATTATGAGGACCCAGACATTTCCTTTTGAAATAAAGCCAGTAATTGAAAGTCATATTTCTGTGTTGAAGGAAGCTGCTGGTTTGTTGCGAGAGGAACATTTATAGCGTGTTTTCCTTCCGTCCTCATCAAAGAGAAGCAGGAACTCTCAAATGAAGGAAACAAACAGACACGGAGGCATTTCAGATGATTTTTTAGACGACTAAGCTGGATTAATAGCTCGTATTTTCAGAGGCAATTAGACTTATTGAAGGACCCCGGCAGTGTGTGTGTGTGTGTGTGTGTGTGTGTGTGCGCGAGGGGGCATGTGTGCGCGCGTTTGTGTGGTGTTGTTTGTTTGTGTGCGTGCATGC
>QVTF01021118.1:0-47500 GCA_003573665.1 Oxygymnocypris stewartii
CTACTTTGTCTGAATTTATAATTTATTTTGATGTATTCATGTTTTCTATGAATTGCATTTTAATGTGCATTTTAATGACATTGACAGACACAGGAAAAATGCATTCACTAGTTTATTATTTTATTTAAAAAACATTATTGCTAACAAGCGTTTACCAATACTTTAAGTAGTTTTTCTAAACTCTTAACACTGCATCACACATCACAGTTAGCCAAATTGTTCATTTTCAGGGCATAACCACATTTTGTTATTAAATAAATACAAACTACTTTTAAAAATTCTGAATACCTTTTTCTTCATACTAACTCTATTAAAAGCCCAATTCAAAATTGAGTCATTCGGTCAAAACATTAGCACTGGTTTTCTATCCAACAGAAACATGTAGTCAATTATAGTGCACAGACTGTCAAAATGCTCTCAATTAATGGCATTACAAAAACTGCATTATTTATCATGTCTCAGTTCGACCTGTATAGAATATGAGATCCATTAAAAAATGTAGCAACAACGACAACAATAATAACAATAATAATTCAGGCAGTAAGTTCATTTTTGTGTGTGTGAGTGGATTCAATTTAGATTGTATGTGTACTGATGATCCTTCACTATGCTGTACACATACAATCTAATTTTTTTTATCCCTGACAGCAATATCCTTTTTCCAGTCAGAGATAAAAAAAAAACTTTAAACGAATGTACAGATACAGATATATTATTTCCAAGTGTGAAGTTTTTGGTTTTTCTCTGTATAAATGTGTCAGTTATGATGGACAATGTATTGTTATGAATGTTTTACACTTGTTCAGGCTGAATATAGCCTGTGTTAAGAACTGTTCTGGTGGTTGGTTTTCGCTGACCAGAAGGCAACAGTTCAAAGAGAGAGTGGGCAGGGTGTGTGGGGTCCAAAGTGATTTTCCTTAGCCCTTTTCCTCACTCTGGAGATCTTGGAGGTGGTGGGCCCGGGGGGGGGGCACAATATTCCTCTCAGCAGTCCTGACTGTCTACTATAGTCTCTTGATGTCTGATTTGGTAGCTGAACCAAACCAGACAGTCCTGGTCCAACTAGTCCTCTCCCTGGTCCAACCAGTCCTTTCCTTGTCCAACTCTCCCTCCTCCAAATATTTTCTTTCTTTTATGCTTCTCTGTGTTGTTCTGAATTGTTTTGAACAAAACCAATCAAAAGACTGCCTTTTTTATTGTGCATGGCCATGTATGGAAATACTTGGAATTATTCATTAAGATTGGAATCAGCTATTTCTCAGTTATTGGTAATTAAATGAACTCTTAGCAGCTCTTTTAAGCTGCTTTTGTTGCAGAAGGATAGGCTTTACGCTATATTTAAAGTTTGGAACATTAGGTCTTCATTTCTGTCATGCTGTGTTTAAGACAGATCCATGATTTTTGGTAATGGGGTAAGCGTGTGTGAAAAGAACATTTAAGCTTTTTATAAATGTGTTTATTGACTGACTGTTTTCACAAATACCAATTATTCAACCATGAGACCTGCATTTACCATAGAGAAGACATTTTTGAGGAAGGAGGTTGAGGAGATGACAAGTATTTTTAGATCATTGAATGTTCAGTTTGAACAAATAACCATCCACACAAGCTATAACCTTCACTCACTCCAGCAGCTGAACTTTACCTAAAGTAGATACTCGTCAAAGATTAGATAGTCAAACACATGTATGCAGACTAGATTATTGCTTTTTCTGATGTTTTGCTACTTGACGCAATTAAGGGTCAAAATGAATTCCACAGTCTCCATTTGAACATGACAGTATGATTTAAAAACAAATGAAATCCAAGAAATCTCCACTGGTGTACGGTTGAGAACTGGTAATCACATCAATTTGGCTGTATAATGAGTTTTCAGGCTCTGGGAAAAGGATTGCAGACAGAAGATAATAAAAGGAGCAGAGCACGCAAGACAATGAAGGCAGGCCGGAGAAGAAACTGTCATTACGAATAACGCTCTTTCATCTCAGGAAAAGCCAGAAAAGAAATCACAACGAGCAGGCTGTGTGCTGCCTAACCGAATGCTTGATTAGATGTGCGGTGGGAGTTTGAGTCACTTCGGTGGCAGGTGCGTTGCAGTCGGTGATGATGGCTAGAGCTTGACGTGTGAACCGAGCATGAAAAATATTAAACTCACTTCGCTGGTCCTTCCCTGTGATTTACTGCACAGGTCTATGCTATTTTTTGGCATATTCATGATGCAAAAAGTGTCTTATACAAGAAACCTTGCAAAGGGATGAAAGATTTTACTTGGTTTTTGGTCTTTAAGATACTAAACCCATAGGCCTACTGTTGAAATGCAAATGAGGTTCTCGCACCACTTTCACAGGTACTTCAGGAGCAAAAGACACTTTGAACAGCAGAACTTGAGCAGTCTGCAAAAGAAAAGCAGGTGATGCCACTGTTTAGAGCAAAGGATGTTCAAGGTGTCGTTTTCTTCTTTGAAAGGAGAGATTTAATTTAGCGAATATGTCTCAGTAGGTTTATTTTCTGTGTAGACACAAGTCTTGGCTACAAAGAAAGGCCTGTTTCATCCATCATTTCCATGCAAAAAAAAGCCCTTATGGGGAAAGTTGTCACAATTAGCTGATTAGAGGATTTTCAAACAGTAAAATGTTTTCAAGCACAAAATAATTAATACAAAATGTACATGTTTTAATTCTTTGGGCTAACAGAATAAATTGTATTACAACATTTTAAACCTTAATATTGAATTAAAATGTTACATTTATAGTTGACTTGCCAACTTTATTTAAGTATTTTTTTTCCCCTCGAAATATCAGTTTCAAAATCATTCTGATGGTAAACGTCAATTTTGTAAGTTGGGTTAGTGGGTACAAAATTGCAGGAAAAGGGTGATTTGAGCAGCAACAAATGCAGCTATTTAGTGTAATTACGCCAGTGATATATTTACGAGAGTGAACTCCATTCACTCAACTGTAGAGGGTTCCAAAGTCGCAAAAAAACACAAAACTAGTTGCTTCAGCCTATGTTGTTTTATTCTGTTCCCTTTTTACTTAACATCTGATTTAATTATATTGGAGCGTTAGTTTGGAGTACGTCAGTTGAAGTGTTTGAAAGAATGTTTGTTCATAACCTTGAGTGAACCTTCCCAGAACTCTGAAAATATACCTTGTTTTCTGGCTCTCTGTGACCTCAGTTCTGTACATTTAACAGAAAGAATAATGAAGACAAAATATATAACTAATTTATTTTCCATTTAGAAAGTTATTTAATCAAGTGAAAGGATGCCACTTCAACCTCAGTGCCTTCATTTGGCACTTGAGAAACTGAAAGCGTCTGAGTCTAATTCTGAGTCTTAAGTGGTGAAAAGCTTAAGAGTCGTAAACAGTTCTTGGGGAAATCCCAGGAAAATCTCCCCGTGGCACTGATGAAATGAGCTCACTAAGCTCCTGCTGTAATTCAGTGCTCATTTTTTCATTTTAACAATCATCCCTGAAAAATAAAACCAGAGCATCTGCATTCACAACACCAGCCAAAGAGACATTTGGAACCGTTTTTTTTTTGTATGTTGCACGTGTACAAATAAAACACAAGAGAAAACAGAACATGTAAGAAAAGCCTCTTTAAAAATGCATAAATGTGACATTTGTGGCTCTCTCAGGGGTCTTCCACTGAAAACACATTTTGGTCAGAGAACTGATCTGTAAGCTTCTTATGCTTTTCTTGAACGCATGGTCAAAAAACATTACTCGACCAAACACTAAAACTAAATAACCCACTCCTCATTGCATGAGCTCTGCAAGCAATACCACATTACATGATTTAAAATGGCAGTAGTTAGGTAAGTGAAGCCACGTGCATTGTGGGATGGCATTTCTCTGGAGTATCTCTTTACGTCATCTAGCCAGGTATTGTGACCCGATGATAACTACAAAGTGTCTCTGACATTTACATAAGAATCTCTGAACGGCTCTCTCACTCTTCCTCAACATTCACCAGTGTTCACATACATTTGGTTTGTAGAGTATGTTTAGGGTGAGGAAATCCTGAATGGAGAACAATGAAATAAAATGACAACACAGTTGGGTGTTAATCATATACAGCTTTATTTTATTAATATACATTTTTGTATGATTGTAACTTTCTATAATGTATAAACAGTGTTATTGCATTGCGTCATCTTAAGTTAAAGGAGTGCTTTCTATATGTTAGGACATAATTGAGTAGTTACAGGGTTGACAATAGCTGACAGAGCTGACAGGATTTAATGCTGATATGCATATTATTGTTGCCTATACAATGCCATCTTTGGCAGGTCTTCCAGACAGTTCTATCAAACCTTTACAATTAATCCAGAACGCAGCAGCAAGATTAATTTTTAATGAGCCAAAAAGAACGTACGTCACATCTCTGTTCATCAATTTGCACTGGCTACCAACAGCTGCTCGCATTAAATTCAAGGCATTAATGTTTGCCTAAAAAACCACCTCTGGCTCTGTACCTCTTTACCTAAATGCATTACTTTAGACTTACACACAGAAAAAAGGGGTTTAAATGTGTACCTTTGGGGATACAACAGCTTGTCGCTCTAGCAGTACCCTTGAAAATATATATTTGTACCTTTTTTTACCCCTAATATGTACATATTAGTACCTCATGGGTACGTATTACTACTCTAAGGTACTAATATGTACCTATTAGGGGTAGAAAAAAAAGGTACAAATATCTCCTTTGAAGGGTACTGTTCCAGCGACAAGCTGTTGTATCCCCAAAGGTACACGTTTAAACCCCTTTTTTCTGTGTGTAAGTGCCCTCTAGAAGCTTGTGTTCTACATGTGAATGTTGCTTTATTGTTCCATCCCAAAGAGGCACAAAATCACTTTCACAGATTTGAAATGAAATGTTCGCTCCTGGTGGAATGACCTGCCTAACTCAATCCCAGCAGCTGAATCCTTACCCATCTTACCCTCTAACTCTAGCACTCTCTATTATAATTCTATTCTTTAAAAAAATACTAACCCTATAGCTTTTCTGATCTTTTTGTATTTGTATTATGTTTGTATTTTCTTTTCTTTTTTATTTATTATACAATTAACAAAAACAAAAAAGGCATCTAACACTAGCTTTCTCTATTCTTTTTCTAATCTATCCGTATTCTTTTTATTTATTATATATACACTGTATATATTTTAAACCTTGCTACGTGTACTGCGCTAGGCTAACCGAGACTTGTAATAGCACTTGCATGTTATTGCTCTTTTGTTGATTTTGATTGCTTCTATTGTCCTCATTTGTAAATCGCTTTGGATAAAAGTGTCTGCTAAATAACTAAATGTAAATGTAAATATATATATATATATATATATATATACACACACACACAAATATGATTGTAACAGGGTTGATTTTTTACAATTTTAATAGCATTATTCTCTTTTTTTAAATAATATACTGTATTATAACTAGAATTTAAAAACTGAATTAAGACCAAATGTTTCTTAAGCAGAAAATCAGCATTTTAGAATGATTTCTGAAGTATAATCATGTAATGCTGTCGGAAAGTCAGCTTTGCCATCACATTAATATACTATTATTATCTCATACTATTTATTTAAAATGTAATTTACAAGGTTCACTTCAATTGTAAATTTCAAAAGCAGTCATTTTAAATTGTATTTCATATTACAGTTTACTTAATTTTATCATCCTGTATTATTTATCAAATAATTGCAACCTTATAAAATAGGAGGGTTTAAATGGTAAAACTTGAACTATAGAAAGAATGATGATATTATGATTTGTGGAATATTTATTACTTTAAAAATACCATGGTAACAGGCTTGGCTTTCAGTGTTTTAATAGATATTCTAAGTTAAATCTAAAATACAGGTAAAAACTACATTTCCATATATTTTGTTTAAATGTATCAAAAAGTGTTGATAGTAAAGAGAAGGATGGCACTCGTTGTATAATGTAGAATGACCCTTATATCTTTCCACTATGAATAAATGTAACAAGCACTATAGAGCAGAGATGTATTGAGACTGACAGACTGTGTACAGTCCTCTCATGTATTACCATTTCTGCTACAAGCTCAATACAAAGCGCATAATTAACCAGAGATTGCGTTTGTCCCTGCCATGTCACTTCAGATGTGCAGTTTATGTCTGTTTATCCCTGAACATTTGTATGAGTGTTGGTCATTTTATTCACATACTGGGCAGGCTGTGTACATTTCAACTTTTCAAAAGTCGTTGGTGCTGCAGAAAATGAAAAGCATTCAAAGTCGCTTGCATCCACTGTCAGATGTCACACTAAGCCACATGATTTATTTCACAGGTTTTATACACAAGCCCAGCCAGTAGATTAACAGTCCCATGGTGCTGGACAAAATCATCTGAAAGGGGATATAAAAAAGATGATAGTTGCATTCAGGCGGAAAGGAAAGACTTGAATAAAAAAGAATAACTGTGATGATTTAATCAAAGGCCAGATGGCAGAAGATGATGGAGGATTCTTGCCAGTGGTGTGGGAGGGGATCCAGCCCTGGCACTCGTCCCGTGGTGTCACACCGACACAAATACGACATTAGCAACCAATGACGTCACAACTGTACATGATTTAACCCACCACACTTTCTGCATGTACTGTAACCTTGAGGCAATAGTTCAGCCAAAAAGGAAAATTTGCCAAAAATGTACTCACCCTCAGTTTATCCAAGATATAAATGAGTTTGTTTTTCCATCAGAACAGATTTGGAGAAAGTTAGCATCACATCACTTGCTCGGCAATGGATCCTCTGCAGTGAATGGGTGCCATCAGAATGAAAGTCCAAACAGCTGATAAAAACATCACAATAATCTACAAGACATTCCATCGCTAAGACATTTTTTACTTCAAAAGTGTCCACCAGGAACAATATTGCTTTCTTCGGTGGAAAAGTAATCTAGTCTGAATCAGGAGAGAAATATGCACAAATCAAGCACCGATAATAAGCTAAAACAGCCCAGAACTGTGAGTGGATTTTGATGTGAGAGGACAACACTTATTTCACTGGAGGAAGCATCATTATAGATTATGAACTCAAGCAATGGCTTGACCAGAAGCAATGGCTTTAAGTACCCAAAAATGAATGTTCCATCATATCAAACAATTTGTTTGTCATATGTTCAAGATGCTGGTAACCAGTTTTGGTGCCCATTGACTTCCATTGTTTGGATAAAAACATGTGAGACATTTCCTAAAATATCTTCTTTTTTTCGTACATTCCACTGACTAAAGAAAGTTATACAGTTTTGAAATGACATGAGGGTGAGCAAATGATAACAGAATTTTCATTTTGTGTGAACTATCTCTTTTAAAGTTAATTCCTTAATGTGATCATTCGTGTAGAATTCATTTAACCTCTTCAAAGAAAAGGTCAGCAAGTGCTCGAGTATGCTCTCAATAAAAATTCTGCGTTCAAATTAGAAACAAAGAAAAGGTATTTCTGGTGACGCTATCTGACAGCAAAGCTGAAATTATAAGGCTGACTTTTTTCTCAGCTCAGTGAGCACGTGTATTCATCACTTTATGAGATACACCTGTTCAATTGCTTGGTAACACAAATTGCTAATCAGCCAATCACATGGCAGCAACTGCCAACTCATCTAGATGGCATCTAGATGAGTTGAAGACGACATGCTGAAGTTTAAAACAGGGAATAAGAATGGGGAAGAAAGGGGATTTAAGTGACTGAACGTGGGATGGTTGTTGGTGCCAGACGGACTGGTCTGAGTATTTCAAAAACTGCTGATCTACTGGGATTTTCACACACAACCATCTCTAGGGTTTACAGAGAATGGTCCGAAAAAGAGAAAATATCCAGTGAGCAGCAGTTGTGTGGACGAAAATGCCTTGTTGATGTCAGATGTCAGAGGAGAATGAACAGACTGATTAGAGATGATAGAAAGGCAACAATAACTCAAATAACCACTCATTACAACCAAGGTATGCAGAATACCATCTCTGAACACACAACACGTCGAACCCTGAAGCAGATGGGCCACAGCAGCAAAAGACCACACCGGGTGCCGCTCCTGTCAGCTAAGAAAAGGAAACGGAGAATACAATTCACACAGACTCACCAAAATTGGACAATAAAAGATTGGAAAAACGTTGCCTGGTCTGATGAGTCTTGATTTCTGCTGCAACATTCAGATGGTAGAGTCAGAATTTGGTGTAAAGTACATGAAAGCATGGATCCATCCTGCCTCGTCTCAACGGTTCAGGCTGGTGGTGATGGTGTAATGGTGTGGGGGGTATTTTTATTTGCACACTTTGGGCCCTTTAGTACCAATTGAGCATTGTTTAAACGCCACAGTCTACCTGAGTATTGTTGCAGGCCATGTCCATCCCTTTATGACTACAGTGTACCCATCTTCTGATGCTACTTCCAGCAGGATAATGCAGCATGTCACAAAGCTCAAATCATCTCAGACTGGTTTCTTGAACATGACAATGAGTTCACTTTATTCGGATGGCCTCCACAGTCACTACCTGCACAGCACAGATGCTATTATGTCAATATGGACAAAAATCTGAGGAATGTTTCCAACACCTTGTTGAATCTATGCCACGAAGAATTAAGACAGTTCTGAAGACAAAAACGGGTCCAACCTGGTACTTGCAAGGGGTACCTAATAAAGCGGCCTGTGTGTGTGTATATATATATATATATATATAAGAAGATATTTTATTATATTATAATTGTATTTTATTTTATTTATGGAGTGTTTCAATATGTTTTAAAAGGGGAAATGTGATAAAGGGGAAACAGGATTAACTTTGTCGTTTTTAATTTAATATAATTTACATAACATCATTATTACTTTGTTAATATTATTAGTCAACAAGTGTATATTTTACCACAGGTTAATATTTTTACTAAAGCAATTGTGGGGGAAAAAACATGATCAAATCATAATGAATGCATTTTGTATTTATTTTTTTTATTTTTTTTACATTTAAAGCAAAATACTTCAACATAAATTAATCAGTTATTAAAATCGTTATAAGCAAGATTTATTTGAGCAATCCTTTAAAAACTCTATTTAAATATATGTATTTCAATATAGAATATGATCATTAGATTTAGGATTTAAATTGCCAAAAAAAGTAAATTAAAAAACGTGAGAGAGCAGTGAATGGCCTGAAATGTTTTCCATCAAATGTAGACGTGAAGAAATACTTTCTCAACCAGTGAAATTTCAAGTTGTCTGATAAATTTTTATCACACACCTTATCTGCCATTTGTGGATTGGGCAATTATGAAGAATCTCCCGTCATAATGGCGTGATGCAACCCTGGGGTAAAGAGGGCGGCCGAGTCTTTCAGCGAGCTGCAATTCAAGGGTTTTATCTCTCTTTGAAATCACACTAGTCTTTATCAGAGCTCCTCAGCTGACCAGATGTGTCTGAATAGGCTGTCCCTGAGCAAAGTTGCTTGCAAAAAGACCCAGGTGCCCTCAGCGCAGGAGACAGGCTGTGAGTCTGCATTTGATAATCCTCATTTTGGAGCATCCGTGTAGAATGCGCTTTAATACGAGATGATTCAAGCAGGGTGCAAGTCAAGCACAAGCCAGCACCACAGCCGTGCTGTCGAGACCTGATGAAACAATGAATGTGCTGCAAGAATAGACATGAACGGTGTGTGATGACCGTGTGCTTTCTAAACGGCATTGGCTAAAACAGTGCTGGTGTTTTGCAATACTTTGTAATTAATTGGTGTAGTTTAATTACTTTTCTCTTGAAACAATAAGGGATTACTTAATTTTTTAGTAATTTAATACAGTTACTTATAAAATAATAGCATCAAATAGAGTATAGACTATAGAGCAATTCTATATAAAACAATAGTAGATTTAACATCTTGTTCAGTTAATTAGTAATGTAACGCATTGCTAAGTAATTAATTATGGTAATTTAAAGGTACAAAGGTCAAAAGTAATCTAAAGTAATTTACTGTAATTCTTTTCTAATATTTCTAGTAATTCTAATATTTTACATAATATAACAACACTTTCAAAAGGAAAAAGGATAAAAAAAGATATCTTGCTCCAACAGATCCCCCCCACTGCACCATTATACCCTATTGTTATTTATAAACACACATATGTATATATATATATATATATATATATACACACATACACATAGATAAATATACACGTGTTCATTCATATATTATACATATATGTACATTGAACCATAATAGATTAAAAAAAATACTTATATAAAAAATTAAAAAAGGGGAGGGAAAGAAAAGTGAAAAAATAATATCAAAATTAAACAGAATATTACATTTGGATCCATTTGCTCTATGTATGTCAGCACTGGCCGCTATCTACCCGCACCGCTGCTATGCAGTCGCTACACGGTTACTCACATGCTCTGTGTGCTTGTAACATTTTGCTATGCTGTTGCTATGGTGTTCTGAGTACTTGCTCATGGTGCCAGAAGTCTCTATGATACTGTGGTCTCTAGATATGCCTCGGGTCCCTAAGGCTATGGATTTTTCACTCATTGTATCATCTGCCAGGTTAAAACCGAACATCGGATTGGTTTAAAACCCAATAGCACATAATTCTCCTCAAGAAGCCACATGATTTGAGGATGCATTCATGCCCATAGCATAAATGTTGTGGGTTGAGCTACATGACAATGTTTAATATTTGTACTTAAGGGTCTGTTCAAGTCACAAACCGTAAATTTTAGCAGTAGCAAACACGGTGATTAAATTATCACCACTTATAAACCTCTTGCCTTTTTGATTTTGTCGAAAACATGCGTCAGTGAAGAAATGCTCTCACATTTCCACCTTCCGTTCATCGCCGGGTCTGAAAATATCAAGTGGCAGGTGTCAGATGAGTGAGGTTCACGTCCAAGCGTTTGTGCGAGGGCCATGCGGGTTAATTAATCTTCTGCGAACAGATCAAGTCAATGTGAGGTTTCACAGCCACGTTGAGATCTATGTGAACACCCCTACCCCCTACAACGGTCATTATAACCTTAAATGGGCTTTCAAGGCAGAAAACGGTGAATAGAGCTTTCTGAGTGGGTCTTTGACAAGCACAACTGGGGTCTGGACAACAGGCAGATTGGTTGCTATGGAGACAGTGCCCCTGCAGCACACTAATGGCTGGCGGCGTTGCGCAGATAAGCACAGTGCTAATCATAGACTATTGTCCTGAGATGCGTTGTGCGTCTCTCGTGCCCCTGTGTGACGGACCCCCGCCTGCCAAATGTCTTTGGCTGGCCTCCTCGTGTACATTTAAATTCACCCCTCTTTAAAATCCACTCCCTTTCTACAGTTGTTTTCCCTTACATTGAGAAAGGCAGAACATGAGTGGAGAATTGAAAAGCAGAGATGACCTGTGCGTAGCACTCCAAGAGCCCTTTTATTTGGCTTGAAAACAATACAGCTGTTAAAATATGAATAACTCCAAGAGGTCTAGCCTATCAAGAACAGTGTATATCTGAGGACATGAAACATTCAGTCACAGGAAACTCATGTATTCTCTGTGAGACCGTGCACCTGTTGTTAGGATGGCTCTGGAAGCACTATTATATAACATTACCGTCATCATATTGAGCGCATTTGCTCGAATCACAAAGAACAACCTTGTCTACGCAGTTGTGAAAGGCTAGAAATGACTAATGCTTCCTCGTCGGTGACATAGATGCTTCTTCACTGTGTAAGAATGCCAATATATCACTCAACGCTTTCTCTCTGTTATTAAGAGACTAATTAAAGACAAGCTTTCATACGCTAACAAGACAAGGGGGACGTTAAAAACAATATTTCAAAGAGAAGGGGAGGACATTAAATGTACGTCTGCTTAAAATTCACATCGTTTTTATCTTCACCGCTCTGTAATCTTAACATATACATGGAGTGTCCAGAGCTTCAGCTTTTTTCAGTCATTTTGCGCGGGAACATGCAGCAGGCCCTCTGGAGTACTGAGCGGTATTATTCAATCATCTTTAGCCAGATGTGATGGGCAGCCCGCTACAGAGGGGGCAAAATGTCCTCATCTATCTCATTACAGCTCTCATCGCTTTCATTATGTGTCACGGGTCGCCGTCATTGGAACGCTATTCGCTGCAAGGACGGTCATATTATGTAGATGAAAGATGATTATACTAAAAGGATAAATGGAAGATAGTTCACTTCTGACCTCGAGATCCTTTCATACACTTCAAAACATAAGTGTAACTTGAAAGGGATAGTTCACCCAAAAATGAAAATCCTGTCATTAATTACTCACCTTCATGTCGTTCCAAACCGGTAAGACCTTTGATCATCTTCGGAACACAAATGAAGATATTTTGGATGGAATCCGAGAGCTCTCTGACTCTCCCAGACAGTAAGGGTACAGCCACGTTCAAGGCTCAGAAACGTAGCGAGGACATCGTTAAAATAATCCATGTGACATCAATCGTTCAACTGTAATTTTACGAAGCTACGCGAATATTTTTGGACACAAAGAAAACAAAAATAATGAAAATGATCACAATGTATGCAACTTATAAACACGTATACATTGTTTACACTTTGATCTGAACGTAAACAACGTATCGCGTACATAATGCGTATCCGCGTAACAAATGCGTGTGGTCATGTAATAATGTAAAATGCTAATATTAAAAACATTTAGGGTGGAATAATGCATACTGTTTCACTTACTATTCAAAACAGTAGGCAGTATACAGTATATACTGTAAAGCAGGGGTGTCCAACTTTCTAGTATGCCTAGTAAGAGCTTGATTAGCTGCTTCAGGTGTGTTTAATTGGAGTTGGAGCTCAACTCTGCTGCACTCCAGGACTGCTGGTCCCCCCCCCCCCCCCCTGCCATATCCCACCTGAACAACACATAACACACCCCGGTACTGTACATCTGTAAATAACTCATTAAACCTTCATCTGTAGATAGGACACATGCACATTCACAGTTCTGTCCATGCACATTTGTCTTTTTCTGTTTTTCTTTTAATTGTATTACTTTTTGTTATTCATAATTGTTTTCTATTCACTTCATTATTAGTGTTTCTTATTACCTTAACTATATGTTGTCTGCACTATGTTTGTACTTCTGCTCTGGAAGCTCCTAACACCAAGACAAATTCCTTATGTGTGCAAACACACTTGGCAATAAAGCTCTTCTGATTCTGAAGCTGTAGCTCCATTGTCATTCCATTGCAGCCGAATAATTACTTTGCATATAATCTACATAAAAACGCATGTTAGACAAACAGTGTTTTCGCAAATATTATTCTAATAAGTCTGGTTGTTGTCTGAGAGTTGTCTGCGAGGTCTGAACAAACAAAACAGTCGCTGGTTTGCTAAGTGTTTGTGAGCACCCAGCATGCATTGCAGCATGAATAATTTATTAAGACAGTTGTCGAGGGAACTGAAACATCTCAGTGCATCATGGTGCCTTGATTTTCTCAACAACCCTTTTTTGTGCATTTCATCCTAAAATAAGATGGAATTATTTGTGCAAAAGTAAGAAAGTTTTTAAACCCACTTAAAGGAACAGTTTACCCAAACATTATAATTTGTAGAAAATGTCCTCACACTCAGGTTATGAGTTTGATTCTTACTTTTTCACTGGATGAAGTGTTACTAATGATATATTTATTTTCTTACGAACACAGCTTTTCACTTCAGAAGATGTTGAGTCATGTGGGTTACTTGTGGATCATTGTGGTGTTTTTAATCAGTTGTTTGGACTCACATTCTGACGGCACCCATTCACTGCAGAGGATCCATTGGTGAGCAAGTAATGTAATGCTAAATGTCTCCACATTTTTTTCTAATGAAGAAACAATCTCATCTGCAAATATACATGACTGCCGGTTCTGGAAGATGCTCTTGTGGGAAAGAAAAAAAATCTGTGAAATTGTTCTTCACAACGTCACAATGTCTAACAGCTCAATGGAGCAATGCACATAATAAGATCTCCATCAAATATCTCTGTGTTGCATTTCCTCGCTTTCACAGTCTGCCTCAGCAAATGTTGCAATTTATGTGTAAATTGCACATCTCACTTTCAGTTTTTCTTGTCAGTGAAATGAAAAAAAAAACACAGGAGGCATAAATGACCTGTTAAGGGCATTTTTCACATTGGTGAAAAAAATCTCTTGATGCATTGATTATAATGACTTGCCTGCAATGCTTATGAAACGACTAACATGCTGTAGGTAGGTGGCGTAAACAGGAGATGAATTTAATTATGCTAATAACCATTAGGCAATCAAAACTAAAATGTCTCTTTTATCATATGAAGAGCAGACATAAAAGCCAATTTGCTCAGCCATTCTAAAAGAGAGAATATTAGAAATATCACAAATCAATCTTGTGCAATCTGCATTTTAATTACCTGAATAATTGACACTAAGATAGGAATAATATAAAAAAATAAAGTGTTAATTTAACACTTGAAACACAATTTATTTTAAATATATTGTTGCATTGTCAATTGCAGTAGATTTAAAAAAATGTGGACTATAAGACACTGTATGAACTGACATGGAGAGAGTAACTAATATAGACTTCGCAATATTATCACACACATAAAGCAGATTATTTCATAACATACTGTAGTTGTATGTTAGATATTTGACATTTAAGGCAACACAGAAATAATAAAGGGAGAGCATAATCTTGCTTTATGGCACCTATACTTGCACTCTTCCCAAAGGCTCTTCATTTCTCATTCTTATAAACAAATGACCCCTTGTGGACACAGGAAGAAAGTGCAAATACAGAAACAAACAGATGAACTTTGGACACCTCTATGGCAAACCATATGTGAAATGAATTAGGCCATTTAATAAAAAACACAATTAATTAAAGCTAAGTCATGAAACAACATAAACCTTTCCAAATTATAGAACTGCAATACAAATAGAAAAGCATCATTCATCAAGGGGACATCATGGTCAAAAAAGACATTTGATACAAAATTGATGTAAAATGGCAGTAAAAGTTTGGACCATGTTGTTATTCATACAAAAGAAAAACTTAATGTAATTACTTTTCATTTATTGAAACAAAATAAATTAGAGCTAAATTGGAACATTTTATTTTGAAATACCTAAATGAGAAATAATGGAATTAAAAATCTAAATGTTGGAATTACTCTATTAAATCTAACTTATAGAAACAAAGATGGCAAAAGCACAGAATGAAATTACACTACTACAAAATGACCCAACTATATTTTGAATAAAAAGTGACAACATTAAAATAAAAGCAATTAAAAATGAACTTACTAATACTAAAGGTTTGTAAAGAAATTCATCCACATAGCACAACTTACGTTTGTCTTCAAAACTAATTCAAGCATTCAATTAAAATATTTTTAATGTCATGAGAAACAAATTCAGTCAATCAAGTCCAGATTTTAACAAACCTGAATTAAACCACAAGAGTCAAAATCAGAGTACGCATGTTTATTAGGTGTAACCAGACCAGATGCAAAACGTACACTCCAATAATTTAATTAAACTGTTTTTTAGTAATTGTTAAAATGTTGTGTCCTACACCAGGAGGACAGATTACATCTCCTGTACTTCTTTGCTAAAAGACAAACATGAATGTGGTCAAGACGTCTCTGGAATTCTGGGATGCGCCGCTGCGATGGAGGCAGCAGGATCAGTGAGGAAGCTCATGAGGCACTAGCTTGTAATGAGAGCCGCATGAAGGACAGCGCTGGGCTTCACCCTCATGGAGCCAGAACCAAACCACAGCGGTGTTGTCCTCCTCACCTGGACAGACATTCACATGTGATTAATACAACCTCCAGCACAATGAACTACGACATCAAGTACCAAGAGTTTTAACTTACAGACACAGCCAACAATTCTTTTGTTGGTGATGGACGGTACGATATGGGGGTCCGACTTTGACCCTGCATACTCCTTGGGCTTCAGTATGTTGAAAGGATCCTGGGAGATGGAAGAACATGAAATCAGTCAGTCAATTTAGAGTCTGTTTCAAACGTCTTTTAAAGGACTAGAATCTCTGTAACTCCAAGGTCATGATTGAATGCAACATATATCCTGGAATGCATTTGAAATGTCCTTGAAAGCATTAGAAACCCTGTATAGCATGTTTTTGGCAATGCCAAGGTAATGGGTTCGATTGCAAGGAAAAGAAAGATTGACATTCCTGTAGATCGTGTCATTGGCAACAGTAAAGTCATGGGTTCGATTCTCACGGAAAGCATCACCTAATAAAATTTACACCCTGAACGCAATGTAAGTTGCTTCAGATGAAAGCATAAATATTAAGTATCAATGAGTAGTTCATGAAAAAATGTAAATTGTATCATTGAAGCATTCCAAACCTGTTTTTGTTGTCGAAAACACAAAAATGTACAGCTAATTTCCATAATTTATTATTCTCGAGATTCATGTATGCATATTTTATATTTACATAAAATGTGGCACCCATTAAGTTTTACACTCATTAATGACATTTGGCCACAAAGCATTCTGCAAATGAGAACTGTAATGTAATTTCACAATGACATTAATATTAAACTAAACATGAGGCCATCAAAATGCACCATATTTAAAATACTACTTGAAAAATGTTTTCTATGGAGTCCTAGAGACATGGCCTTTTAAGCTGTATGGAAAAAAACTTTTTGAGAGGAAATTTAACAGCATGCAGGTTTGGATCAACAGGAGAGTACGCAAATAATGACAGAATTTCATTTTTGGGTGATTTGTCCTTATTTGATGAAAGCATAAACATTTAGTTTGACCGCTTTCTGACAGCTCATAATACATACTGTGCCTGTTTTCATAGCAGTCATAATCTTCTTCTCGAGCCCAGTTGCCTGCTCCTCATCAGTGGGAATACCTGCGTGAAAAATTACAATTAAAAGACTTTATCAATTATCATTCCTGCCAACAACTAGTCTATTCTGTATTTATAGACTAGCCTATATGCCAATGTTCTATTTAAATCCAAACCAATATATCTCAACAACCATATTAAAACTTCAAAACAACACAATCTCGTAAAATATACCATGAGAAATGATATTTAAACATGTTTTCCCATTTAGACTTCCGATTCGGTAAGCGCATCGACCTCCGCGGAAGGCATCGCGCCCTTGGCACGCGTTCAAACTGCCTCTTAAATGATGCCGCGGCGCATTTGGATTATTAAAAACACCCCGTGATAAAAGACTGACCTCCCGCCGCCATCCCTCTACTCAGCGAGACCACTGGAGAGGCTCTGCGGGTCACAGCGGCCCGGACGGCGCTTCTCAGTAGTAACCTTGCGGCCATGTCTTCCTCTTCCACAAAAACTACCAGAATCGGGTTGATGACGTCGAAGAGGCGTTCACGTAATGAATCACGTCGCGTGAGTTAGACGTCAGCAACCTATGTATTCCATACATAACGTTACCCTCTGATGTGAAGTGAATGGCGATGGATAGTGAACAGAAAAAGGTTTAGTTACTAAAACTTTCCATTCGAATTATTTTAGCCACGTTATTGTTACTAATGTAAAAATCTAAAAATAATTTGAGTTTTCCTTAAAACAAAATCTTTCATTAGTTATTTGTTCATTTGAAGCCAAATTATGAGTTGACCATCATTATGAGAATGATGAGATGACCATGAATCCATGTATTGTTGTTGTTTTTTGACATTTGATGGTTTTGTTTAGCATTTTGGGTGACACGTCATTTTAAGGTGTCCTTGTTATTGTGTAATTATACACAATACAATAGTACTACGTAACATGAATTAACAAACCCCCAGTTTCACAGACGAGGCTTAAGCCTAGAATGCCACTAAAATGTAAGTCTTAGCTGTTTTAACTGAACTAAACTGTGCCTTTGTATTGTCTCAAGATGAACACCAGTAATGTGTTTTGTTCTACAAAGCACATTTATAAAAAAAAAATACTTAAATGTTACAATTTAACTTTGGCCTAATCCTGACTAAGTCTAAACCTTGTCTGTGAAACCGGGCCTACATGCACTTACTATACGGTTAGGGTTAGGATTTGGCATAGGGTTACCTGCATGTAATTATGCACAATTAATTGTTATTATAATAGTAAATTAAATGTTACCTATTTTGTAGAAACTACCTTGTAAATACCATACATTAATATGGAAATCATTAATTTAATAACTAATTTTACTCAAAACTGTAATTACCATGGTAATTGTATGTGTGAATAAGTTTTGGGTGAGAATGTATGTGTTTTCAGGAATCTAAGGATAGGAATATTTTCATTTATTAAAAATGCTGGTGTTTATTTTCTGTGCTTTGTTTGGTTGGCATATTTGAATCAACGTGAAAAGGACATCAAACTTTTATTGAACATTATATGGATACAGTAAGAAAGCTAATTTTCCAAACACCCAGTAACATCATTAAAGCACACTAAAACACACACACACAATCATTGTGTCACATGATATTGCATCTGATTGGTTACTGAAGCCTTAAAGAAGCTCAACATAATTAGCAGGAAACATTCCGTAATGACCGTCAGGACCGTAACCTCTCCACCAGCCCTCATCTATCATCTCGATCCCTGTGATAATATCATCCGGGTCAAAGGTGAGCTCTGTGTCAACCGCTACATGGGAAACAAAGAAAATACAATGCATCAATTGAAGTTTTTATTACCACATCTTCATTGATTAAAAAAGATATTGTAAAGTAATTTATTCCTAAATAACATTTCATAAAAAAATTGGGTTAATCGGGCCTATCTTTACTGTTAACAAGAATCTTATATATATATATATATATATATATATATAATTAGATAATATTAAGCTTAATTAAACTTTGAAATATTTATATGATTCATATTATTTTCAATAATACATTAGAATTAAACCACTCACAAGCTTGGTAGTCATATAGTGCTCTTGCGCAGATCTCCTCTTCTTTACCAGCATGGGTTTGGAAATCCTACAAATTATACGATAAATGATGGTATTTATGTGACACCAAAATCTACAGTACATACTATTTTATACCCTGCTGAAGTATTATTATTACTGAAAAATATGTCCTAATAAGGTTTGGATGACATGACAAGGTACCGACCTGGTTAACGTTCTCATAGATACTGTCATGTGAGGGGACGTCCGTGTAGATGTCGTTTACATCATAACTTTGCTGCTTCCCAGCATTAGGGCTCGATCCCTCCTCACTTGATTCTGCACGCAGTAAATAAGATTTCAAGCATAACTATAACACTGACTGATGATTATAAGTCACAGAGAGAAAACATACCATCCCATTCATCTTCAGAACCCTCGGCTTGTTCAGATACAAATGGATCATCAGAGAAGGGGTCTAAAAGACAGAAATGAAGCAACTTATTACTTAACTGATATATAATGCCAAACCACCGAAACAAAAGGGGTTGGTGTTTTTATTCACCTTCCTTTACTACTGGGAAAGCAGTAGTTTCGTGCACGGGAGAGACTGGAGCTGGTACATGTGAAACCGAGGCGGCTGCCGCAGGGCGAACTGGAGATAAGGGCTGAGATCTGCTTTCATCGGGAGGGTTTTCTGCACTGACTGCTTGCTGGGGAAAAAATGAGCTCCTCAGCTGACCTGAGGGAAAAGACATGAAAGGCTTGAGACTGTGTCCATGTTCTATATATGAGGTTTGTCAGAAGTTGGTGAATTATTGGACAGGAGATTTCTTTACCTGGTCGGGTGGCTGAAGAAGGCGTTGCACTGTTGGCCGAACCTCTCTCCTTCTGCATGAACAGCTCTCTGGGATTGATGGAACGCTGAGAGATGATTGATGCTGCTTCCTGAAAAAAGGTAGAATATGTTATTTTTTATGTCTTTTCAGTTCTTTTATGGCCTTTCTTACTTGCTCTTCAAATTACAACAGAGTAAAATCCCATTTATTTTCTCCTTAAAGAGCTTGTTTTTAATGATAATGTGTAAATCCTCCAAGACAAACCAACTGATTATAGACACTACTGTTCAACGTTTTTTAGTGTGTGCATGAAAGAAAGAACACTTTAATTCAGCAAGAATGTGAAAAATTCATCAATAAATAAAAGCGGTTCTTTTTAACGTTCTATTCATCAAAGAATCCTAAAAAAAAGCTGTCATGGTTTGAATGTACCTCAAAAAAATACATGATTTGAATGTACTACAATAATATTTAGTAGCACAACTGTTTAAATGTTTCTTGAGCAGAAAATCAGCATATTAGAATGATTTCTGAATAATCATGTGACACTGAAGACTGAATAAATTACATTTTAGAAATATTAAAAAATAAAACCATTACTTTCAATTGTAATAATATTTTTGAATATTACAGTTTGTACTGTACTTTCATTATATATTATCAAATAAATACCTGATAAGCATAACAAATTTGCATAAAAAACGAAAACAGATTGTTTTTGAACTTACAACCTGTCACAATAAGTCAATATTGTTATTTTAATATTTTATTACACAATTTGTAATGCTTTGTGGGAAGTGTATTTCATTTGATCATATAAAAATACTTTTCACTTTAAACCAGTGATTCATCTCTGAGGTTTTGCACATGGTTTATAACTCTTTACTAAAGAGTTTTTTACATCTCTATGGAGAAATTCAATGGGAAATATACTTTGAGATCTAAAGACACGGTCGGTGTGGGCGTTCTCTGTTGTGCTGTATTTATTTTGGCTCAAAGGTGAACTCACATTGGCCTTCTGCACAGACTGAGATCGCAGTATTCCTGCTTTGACAGGAGACTGCTGTTCCTTCTGCTCTTTCTCCTTAACAACAAGTCAGACAATCAAGAGTGACTAACATGATATATTAAATATGATTTTATGATGTTCAGGTGTATTGAAGGAAAGCCATAATTTTACCAATTTCCTCTGCTCCTGTTCTTTATTCTCTGCCTCTTGTTTCTTTTCAAACTGCCTGTGAGACACCAATGAGGAAGTTATTTAACACACACACATAGCCAAAGCAACTTTACAAGTATATACAATACCGTTCAAAGGTTTGAGCACAGTCATTTCTTTTTTTTATGTTTTTGAAAAAGCTCTCTCATGCTCAGTAAGGCTGCATTTCTTTGATCAAGAATATAGTACAAATGGTAATATTGAGAAATATTATTACACTTTAAAATAACTATTTCCTATTTCAATATAATTTAAAATGTAATTTATTCATGTGACGCAAAGCTGAATTTTCAGCATCATTACTCCAGTCTTCGGTGTCACACGATCTTTAAGAAATCATACTTAATATGCTGATTTCCTGCTAAAGAAACATTGATTATTATCATCAATATTGAAAACATTTGTGTTGCTAAATATTTTGGTGGAATTTTTTTTTTGATGATTCATTTTAAGAACTGCATTATTTGAAAAACAAACACATTAAAAGGTCTTTGCTGTCACTTTTGATCAGATTAATGTGCCCTTGCTAATTAGGAGTATAATATATATTTCTGGTCCCAAACTTTTGAATGGTAGTGTATATACTGTTTTGATGATATGTATAGTACAGACACGAAATCACTCGCCTCTGTTGGTCGATCTCTTTCTCATTCTCCCTCCGTCTTTGTTCTCGCTCGCCTGCCTCTCGAGCATCCCGCTCCTTCCGTTCTTTCTCCAGACGCTGCCTCTCCTCATTTGCCCTCCTGCGCTCCTCCTGCCTGCGATTCTTTTCATCTTGCTGATAAAGGAGATGGAAGAGAACGTGTCAAGACAACAAAGAGCAGATGAGGAGATAAAAGCATTGTGTTTTACCGTAGTGTTTCCTCACCTCAGCCTGAGCCCAGAAGCTATCTCTATCCGTACTTTGCATTTCAGCTGAAGCACTGACCTTTTCATAAACAGAACCCTGTGGGAACAAAGACATTGGAATAAGAAGGAAAACATGCAGACTCTATAAATACGAGGTAAAGACATAATTCATGGCTTCTCTCACCACACGTCCCGGAGGTTCATAATGATTGTTCTGCTTTGATTCTTTGTGGATGTTGTAGTTGACGCCCGAGCCCTTGGACACCTTCTCCATGATGGCAGCAGGTTCAACATCATCATCTGATCGAGCGTTGATGGTCACATGGGCACCCTTTCATAAAATACACATTCAAAATGAGGAATTTGTTGTAAATGAAATGACATGACCTTAATGTCATGTAATGTAGTTACAAAATGAAAGCTGCATCTTACACTAACCCTCAGAAAATTGGCCATTGAATGAACGTGATTGGCACAAACACCCTTTCTAAGTTCCTTGACTCCCTCGCCAGTCTGAAACCAAATAATTCAATAAAGATGATTTGTAAAACAGAAATTGAGAGAGGGATAGTTCCATATGAATCAAGTAGTTTAATTCAAGTTATGCAAAGAGATACTGTCGCTTTACAAGATTTATATGATCAAAACATAAGAAACAGAAAACTTCTCAGGTTTCTTTTAAATCTTAATTTGTGTTTTAAAGATCACCCAAAGTCTAGTTTGGATCATGAGGTTGAGAAGGTTGACATAATTGTTTTGTTTTTCTTTCCCTTTACATAATAAAGTAGGCTAGTTCTCAACAGTACATGTGATTTTGGACATTTTTGTCAATTCGTACCCAGTTGATGAGTACAAACTTGGAAACTCCAGAGCTGGGGTCCAACACTTTACAGAAGGCGTACATGATTTTGCCGCTGTTCAGTTCCTCCACCATTTCTTCAATCCCACCATCTATGGCACATTCAGAGAAAACACACAAGTATTTGTAGCTGTGAACTACTGCTGATTCATCGAATAGGACAACAACAACAATAAAGAAAGTGACATACAGCCAAGTATGGTGACCCATACTCTGAATTCGTGCTCTGCATTTACCCATCCAGCAGCGAACACACACAGAGGCGAACCAAGATGAAGTGGGGGCCCCAGGCAAAATTAATAGATGAGGCCCTTCTAAAATATTATTTTGTTAATATATCTTTGTTACATAGATATATATTTATACAACATACAAAAAGTAGTCAAAACACATAAAGTAACATAAATAGTTTGTTTTTTTTAAACAATGTGCTTATTCTTGAACAAAATTGTAATCATCTTCATGGCAGAAGATACAATACTGTACAATACAAATATGATTGTAAATATGAAGATACTGAACAATCTTCATATTTACAGTAACAGATTGTCGCCTTAAAAATGGTGCTTACGAGCCTTAGCTACAGCAAATGCTGTCACTATGTCCTCCATATTCAAAGACCTTCATATGGACTGGGGTATCTTCTGTCTGAGGCAGTGATGATAGGGACTTAAGCAATACTCCTATATAAATATATGGTTAGCATCTTTATTTATTATTTATTATTAGTTTATCAACTAGCTACGTTAACTACGTGTTCCTGTGTGGCTCAGTGGTAGAGCATTGCGTCAGCAGCGCAAAAGGTCAAGGGAACCTCGTTGTGGTATTGAAGGTGGAGAGAGCAAATTTACTCCCCCCCCCACCGACAATTCCTGCCGGACCGAGACTCGAACTCACAACCTTTCAATTACAAGTCCAACTCTCTAACTATTAGGCCACGGCTTCCTTTTTGTGTATTTTTTTTTAAGAGAAAGAATGACATCACTCTATTGGCACTCTTACCTGCATTCTTTAAGATTATATTTGAAACAAATTCACTCACCTCCCTTCCCTGCAACCCGTATGTCATTACTGTTTCCTTCATAGGTGAACAACACCCTATAATCAACAAATAAGATTTATTTGTATGATCCTTCTGTTACAAAATGACTGAAGAGAACCACTACACATGACAACAAACATCTATAACGTGCAAAATCATCCACAGATTAAACAAGTAATTAATTCATTTTTGAACATGAGTTATGTAATACCTGGATTTATTAAAAAGTAATTTACATGTCATGGCAAAGATAAATACCTAATTTAAAGCAACATTTTAAGAATTTAGTACGCTAAAATGTCTAATTTCTCTTAGAAAACATCATTCGTTCCTCCATTTCCGATATGTTGTAGTATGATGATTTGTCTTACCAGTCTGTGCTCGTTCTCCCGTTCACCACTTCATTATAAGCGTCTGTAAGCGCGGGTCCGTTTTTACTCAGGTTTACTGCCATAGTGGGTCATGAAGCTGGCACAAACTTGTGGAGAACTTTTACTGGAGATATAATCATAACCCTCTCTTCCTCTTTCAGCGGACCGTCTTCTGCCGTTTTAAAGAAGGCACCTGTCCCGTGAAATCAGGTTCAGCGAGTTTTGGGGCAAATGAAACGAGGAAGAGAGAGAACGTGCATTTTTCATGCAGTTAAATATCTCTTGAAAATTTGTTAAGGAAACAAATCTAGAAAACATTACATGTTGTTCGACGAAATATATTACAGAACAATTTGTTATGGCTTTCCACCAATCAATATATTAACATTGAATCGTTTTAGCGATTCGGTTTGTTCGGACAGTTTTCATTACAAATGATTCACTGACATATAGTCAAAACCGGTTAAAACGTAAAAGTAGGCTATTGCACTTGCACCATATTGTTTATTTGTGTGTGTGTGTGTGTGTGTGTGTGTGTGTGTGTGTGTGTGTGTGTGTGTGTGTGTGTGTCAAGTTGTGATATTGTTCGCACATTAGCCTGTTCCTAACCGTGTGAGCAGCAGGGTTGTTCAGATTCACAGTTTTACTGTAAAACCAAAAGTCATTTCGCAAAGAATCGTTTGGATTAATCATTGTTCGAAAGAACCATTTGTTCGCGAATCGCAAGTCAGGCCACAAGGGACTCGTTGGACTCGTAAAATCGCATTTTTTGCAATCACTTTAAAGGCTAAATATAATACAATTCTTCAGCCTTGCTTCAGAGTTTGTCTCCAAACTCATCAGGCATTGTAGGAAAGACAGCTGTTATCTTGGCAAATTGAAAAAAAGGAAAATAAATTGAATAAAAGATTGTCAATGATTCACAATCTGTAGGCCTATTAGATAAAAACATTTATTTCATAATGAGATTTCCCCCAATCTCATTTGATTTACTGAAACGAATGGTTAGATTTTTGTGAATATTTAAAAATGTAAATGTATTTTTTTAAATAAAAAACAATGGTTTACAATGCCATTTTCATGCTTCTTTGTTGACATTTAGGCCTTGCAAAGGTGCCAAGTTTACACAACACTGTCAGAAGTTGAACTACTACTGGCTTAGCTCGCTGGTTTTATGATGTTAACAGAAATAAGTGAAAAATATATTATGTTTACTAACAAAAGTCCATACCATTGAAGTGAACGTTAAATTTATCAGTAGCCTAATAAATATTTGAGAAATTGTTGTAGATTGATAGTCAATGTAAAAAGAGCAAAACTTTAAACTTGTTTCTTCATTTGTTACATATTTTAAATATGTATTTTAAACAGTGGTGGTCGGTAACGAATTAGCTTTACTTCGTTACTGTACTTAAGTACATTTTTCATGTATCTGTACATTACTGGGTTACTTTTATTTTGAGTAACTTTTACTTTTACTTCACTACATTCCAAAGCAGAAGATCTTAGTTTTTACTTCACTACATTTCATAAAACATATTGTTACTCCTTATAAAACATCACGTGCTTCGAGACAGTGTCTGATTCATGAACAAACTGATTATTTTCAATGAAGCTGTTAAATCGGTTCGCAAATCGCAACAAACAATTCATTCACGAATAGGAATGATCCGATTACAGCTGTTCTCGAGTCGACAACTCACTGATTCAAATGAACCGTTTAGAGCGAGTCTCCACTTGTAGTGTAGGATGCTGGATTACAACTGAAAATTGTTCATGACATTTAAGAAGAAGATTGTGATGGGGACACGGACAAGCAAGCAGGAGGAAGAAAACCAGGAGAGCTCTGATGATAAGAAAATTGAATGTGATTCTATGATGCTCAAGACATTTTATCATATATACTCATTTTTTCATCACCCTAATTTGAGTAAAACTGAAAAATGTGTAATCTAAGTTATATTATTAACCTTACTTTCATGTTATAAGTTAAAAAGATGTTATATTAAACTTAGTCTTGTCAACATTTTGGAAATGGTTTTTGTGTTCATTGAGATATTGTTTAAAATTTTACTTTTCAAAGGGGGTGTACTCATTTACGCTGAGCACTGTTTTAACAACCCATTTTTATTTCTCTTGAATATGTTTTGTCGTAATAGATTTGGTTCAGTTCGGGACTTCAGAGCACAGAGCGCAAATAATTTGATTCAGTTCGGGACTTCAGAGCGCAGAGCGCAAATCATTTGATTAAGTTCTGGACTTCAGAGCGCAGAGCGCAAATCATTTGATTAGGTTCGGGAACTCGGAGCGCAGAGCACGAATCATTTGGTTCAGTTCGGGACTTCAGAGCGCAAATCATTTGAGTAAGTTCGGGACTTCAGAGCGCAGAGCGCAAATCATTTGATTAGGTTCGGGAACTCGGAGCGCAGAGCACGAATCATTTGGTTCAGTTCGGGACTTCAGAGCGCAAATCATTTGAGTAAGTTCGGGACTTCAGAGCGCGTTTCGCGAGTCAATTGGTTCAGTTCGGGGCTTCAGAGCGCGTTTCGCGAGTCAATTGGTTCAGTTTGGGGCATCAGAGCGTGTTTCGCGAGTCAATTGAGGGCTTCAGAGCGCGTTTCGCGAGTCAATTGGTTCAGTTCGAGGCTTCAGAGCGCATTTCGCGAGTCAATTGGGGGCTTCAGAGCGCGTTTCGCGAGTCAATTGGTTTAGTTCGGGGCTTCAGAGCGCATTTCGCGAGTCAATTGGTTCAGTTCGGGGCTTCAGAGCGCGTTTCGCGAGTCAATTGGTTCAGTTCGGGGCTTCAGAGCGCGTTTCCCGAGTCAATTGGTTCAGTTCGGGGCTTCAGAGCGCGTTTCGCGAGTCAATTGGTTAAGTTCGGGGTATCAGAGCGTGTTTCGCGAGTCAATTGAGGGCTTCAGAGCGCGTTTCGCGAGTCAATTGGTTCAGTTCGGGGCTTCAGGGCGCGTTTCACGAGTCAATTGGTTCAGTTCGGGGCTTCAGAGCGCGTTTCGCGAGTCAATTGGTTCAATTCGGGGCTTCAGAGCGCGTTTCGCGAGTCAATTGGTCAAGTTTGGGGCATCAGAGCGTGTTTCGCGAGTCAATTGAGGGCTTCAGAGCGCGTTTCGCGAGTTAATTGGTTCAGTTCGGGGCTTCAGAGCGGGTTTCGCGAGTCAATTGGTTCAGTTCGGGGCTTCAGAGCGCATTTCGCAAATCAATTGGTTCAGTTCGGGGCTTCAGAGCGCGTTTCGCGAGTCAATTGGTTCAGTTCGGGGCATCAGAGCGTGTTTCGCGAGTCAATTGAGGGCTTCAGAGCGCGTTTCGCGAGTCAATTGGTTCAGTTCGAGGCTTCAGAGCGCGTTTCGCGAGTCAATTGGTTCAGTTCGGGGCTTCAGAGCGCGTTTCGCGAGTCAATTGGTTAAGTTCGGGGCATCAGAGCGTGTTTCGCGAGTCAACTGAGGGCTTCAGAGCGCGTTTCGCGAGTCAATTGGTTCAGTTCGGGGCTTCAGAGCGCGTTTCGCGAGTCAATTGGTTCAGTTCGGGGCTTCAGAGCGCGTTTCGCGAGTCAATTGGTTAAGTTCGGGGCATCAGAGCGTGTTTCGCGAGTCAACTGAGGGCTTCAGAGCGCGTTTCGCGAGTTAATTGGTTCAGTTCGGGGCTTCAGAGCGGGTTTCGCGAGTCAATTGGTTCAGTTCGGGGCTTCAGAGCGCATTTCGCAAATCAATTGGTTCAGTTCGGGGCTTCAGAGCGCGTTTCGCGAGTCAATTGGTTCAGTTCGGGGCATCAGAGCGTGTTTCGCGAGTCAATTGAGGGCTTCAGAGCGCGTTTCGCGAGTCAATTGGTTCAGTTCGAGGCTTCAGAGCGCGTTTCGCGAGTCAATTGGTTAAGTTCGGGGCATCAGAGCGTGTTTCGCGAGTCAACTGAGGGCTTCAGAGCGCGTTTCGCGAGTCAATTGGTTCAGTTCGGGGCTTCAGAGCGCGTTTCGCGAGTCAATTGGTTCAGTTCGGGGCTTCAGAGCGCGTTTCGCGAGTCAATTGGTTAAGTTCGGGGCATCAGAGCGTGTTTCGCGATTCAACTGAGGGCTTCAGAGCGCGTTTCGCGAGTCAATTGGTTCAGTTCGGGGCTTCAGAGCGGGTTTCGCGAGTCAATTGGTTAAGTTCGGGGCATCAGAGCGTGTTTCGCAAAAAATTTAGGGCTTCAGAGCGCGTTTCGCGAGTCAATTGGTTCAGTTCGGGGCTTCAGAGCGCGTTTCGCGAGTCAATTGGTTCAGTTCCGGGCTTCAGAGCGCGTTTCGCGAGTCAATTGGTTCAGTTCCGGGGCTTCAGAGCGCGTTTCGCGAGTCAATTGGTTAAGTTCGGGGCATCAGAGCGTGTTTCGCGAGTCAACTGAGGGCTTCAGAGCGCGTTTCGCGAGTCAATTGGTTAAGTTCGGGGCATCAGAGCGTGTTTCGCAAAAAATTGAGGTCTTCAGAGCGCGTTTCGCGAGTCAATTGGTTCAGTTCGGGGCTTCAGAGCGCGTTTCGCGAGTCAATTGGTTAGGTTCAGGGCTTCAGAGCGCGTTTCGCGAGTCAATTGGTTCAGTTCGGGCTTCAGAGCGCGTTTCGCGAGTCAATTGGTTCAGTTCGGGGCTTCAGAGCGCGTTTCGCGAGTCAATTGGTTCAGTTCGGGGCTTCAGAGCGCGTTTCGCGAGTCAATTGGTTCAGTTCGGGGCATCAGAAGCGCGTTTCGCGAGTCAATTGGTTCAGTTCGGGGCTTCAGAGCGCGTTTCGCGAGTACAATTGGTAAGTTCGGGGCATCAGAGCGTGTTTCGCGAGTCAATTGAGGGCTTCAGAGCGCGTTTCGCGAGTCAATTGGTTCAGTTCGGGGCTTCAGAGCGCGTTTTCGCGAGTCAATTGGTTCAGTTCGGGGCTTCAGAGCGCATTTCGCGAGTCAATTGGTTCAGTTCGGGGCTTCAGAGCGCATTTCGTGAGTCAATTGGTTCAGTTCGGTCGGGGCATCAGAGCGGGTTTCGCGAGTCAAATTGGTTCAGATCGGGGCATCAGAGCGCGTTTCGCGAGTCAATTGGTTCAGTTCGGGGCTTCAGAGCGCATTTCGCGAGTCAATTGGTTAAGTTCTGGCCATCAGAGCGTGTTTCGCCAAAAATTGAGGTCTTCAGAGCGCGTTTCGCGAGTCAATTGGTTCAGTTCGGGGCTTCCGAGCGCGTTTCGCGAGTCAATTGGTTCAGTTCGGGTTCAGAGCGCGTTTCGCGAGTCAATTGGTTAAGTTCGGGGCTTCAGAGCGCGTTTCTTGAGTCAATGTTCAGTTCGGGGCTTCAGAGCGCGTTTCACGAGTCAATTGGTTCAGTTCGGGGCATCAGAGCGTGTTTCGCGAGTCAATTGAGGGCTTCAGAGCGCGTTTCGCGAGTCAATTGGTTCAGTTCGGGGCTTCAGAGCGCGTTTCGCGAGTCAATTGGTTCAGTTCAGGGCTTCAGAGCGCGTTTTGCGAGTCAATTGGTTTAGTTCGGGGCTTCAGAGCGCGTTTCGCGAGTCAATTGGTTCAGTTCGGGGCTTCAGAGCGCGTTTCGCGAGTCAATTGGTTAAGTTCGGGGCATCAGAGCGTGTTTCGCGAGTCAATTGAGGGCTTCAGAGCGCGTTTCGCGAGTCAATTGGTTCAGTTCGGGGCTTCAGAGCGCGTTTCGCGAGTCAATTGGTTCAGTTCGGGCCATCAGAGCGTGTTTCGCAAAAAATTGAGGTCTTCAGAGCGCGTTTCGCGAGTCAATTGGTTCAGATCGGGGCTTCAGAGCGCATTTCGCGAGTCAATTGGTTCAGTTCGGGGCTTCAGAGCGCATTTCGTGAGTCAATTGGTTCAGTTCGGGGCATCAGAGCGGGTTTCGCGAGTCAAATTGGTTCAGTTCGGGGCTTCAGATCGCGTTTCGCGAGTCAATTGGTTCAGTCCGGGGCTTCAGAGCGCGTTTCGCGAGTCAATTGGTTAAGTTCGGGCCATCAGAGCGTGTTTCGCAAAAATTGAGGTCTTCAGAGCGCGTTTCGCGAGTCAATTGGTTCAGTCCGGGGCTTCAGAGCGCGTTTCGCGAGTCAATTGGTTCAGGTCCGGGGCTTCAGAGCGCGTTTCGCGAGTCAATTGGTTCAGTTCGGGGCTTCAGAGCGCGTTTCGCGAGTCAATTGGTTCAGTTCAGGGCTTCAGAGCGCGTTTCGCGAGTCAATTGGTTCAGTTCGGGGCTTCAGAGCGCGTTTCGCGAGTCAATTGGTTAAGTTCGGGCCATCAGAGCGTGTTTCGCAAAAAATTGAGGTCTTCAGAGCGCGTTTCGCGAGTCAATTGTTTCAGTTCGGGGCTTCAGAGCGCATTTCGTGAGTAAATTGGTTCAGTTCGGGGCTTCAGAGCAGGTTTCGCGAGTCAAATTGGTTCAGTTCGGGGCTTCAGATCGCGTTTCGCGAGTCAATTGGTTCAGTTCGGGGCTTCAGAGCGCGTTTCGCGAGTCAATTGGTTCAGCTCGGGGCATCAGATCGTGTTTCGCGAGTCAATTGAGGGGCTTCAGAGCGCGTTTCGGCGAGTCAATTGGTTCAGTTCTGGGCTTCAGAGCGCGTTTCGCGATTCAAATTGGTTCAGTTCGGGGCTTCAGAGCGCGTTTCGCGAGTCAATTGGTTCAGTTCGGGGCATCAGAGCGTGTTTCGCGAGTCAATTGAGGGCTTCAGAGCGCGTTTTGTGAGTCAATTGGTTCAGTTCGGGGCTTCAGAGCGCGTTTCGCGAGTCAATTGGTTCAGTTCGGGCCATCAGAGCGTGTTTCGCAAAAAATTGAGGTCTTCAGAGCGCGTTTCGCGAGTCAATTGGTTCAGTTCGGGGCTTCAGAGCGCATTTCGCGAGTCAATTGGTTCAGTTTCGGGGCTTCAGAGCGCATTTCGTGAGTCAATTGGTTCAGTTCGGGGCATCAGAGCGGGTTTCGCGAGTCAAATTGGTTCAGTTCGGGGCTTCAGATCGCGTTTCGCGAGTCAATTGGTTCAGTCCGGGGCTTCAGAGCGCGTTTCGCGAGTCAATTGGTTAGTTCGGGCCATCAGAGCGCGTTTCGTGAGTCAATTGGTTCAGTTCGGGGCATCAGAGCAGGTTTCGCGAGTCAAATTGGGTTCAGTTCGGGGCTTCAGATCGCGTTTCGCGAGTCAATTGGTTCAGTTCGGGGCTTCAGAGCGCGTTTCGCGAGTCAATTGAGGGCTTCAGAGCGCGTTTCGCGAGTCAATTGGTTCAGTTCGGGGCTTCAGAGCGCGTTTCGCGATTCAAATTGGTTCAGTTCGGGGCTTCAGAGCGCGTTTCGCGAGTTAATTGGTTCAGTTCGGGGCATCAGAGCGTGTTTCGCGAGTCAATTGAGGGCTTCAGAGCGCGTTTCGCGAGTCAATTGGTTCAGTTCGGGGCTTCAGAGCGCGTTTCGCGAGTCAATTGGTCAAGTTTGGGGGCATCAGAGCGTGTTTCGCGAGTCAATTGAGGGCTTCAGAGCGCGTTTCGCGAGTTAATTGGTTCAGCTCGGGGCTTCAGAGCGGGTTTCGCGAGTCAATTGGTTCAGTTCGGGGCTTCAGAGCGCATTTCGCAAATCAATTGGTTCAGTTCGGGGCTTCAGAGCGCGTTTCGCGAGTCAATTGGTTCAGTTCGGGGCATCAGAGCGTGTTTCGCGAGTCAATTGAGGGCTTCAGAGCGCGTTTCGCGAGTCAATTGGTTCAGTTCGAGGCTTCAGAGCGCGTTTCGCGAGTCAATTGGTTTCAGTTCGGGGCTTCAGAGCGCGTTTCGCGAGTCAATTGGTTAAGTTCGGGGCATCAGAGCGTGTTTCGCGAGTCAACTGAGGGCTTCAGAGCGCGTTTCGCGAGTCAATTGGTTCAGTTCGGGGCTTCAGAGCGCGTTTCGCGAGTCAATTGGTTAAGTTCGGGGCATCAGAGCGTGTTTCGCGAGTCAACTGAGGGCTCAGAGCGCGTTTCGCGAGTCAATTGGTTCAGTTCGGGGCTTCAGAGCGGGTTTCGCGAGTCAATTGGTTAAGTTCGGGGCATCAGAGCGTGTTTCGCAAAATATTTAGGGCTTCAGAGCGCGTTTCGCGAGTCAATTGGTTCAGTTCGGGGCTTCAGAGCGCGTTCGCGAGTCAATTGGTTCAGCTCGGGGCTTCAGAGCGCGTTTCGCGAGTCAATTGGTTAAGTTCGGGGCATCAGAGCGTGTTTCGCGAGTCAACTGAGGGCTTCAGAGCGCGTTTCGCGAGTCAATTGGTTCAGATCGGGGCTTCAGAGCGGGTTTCGCGAGTCAATTGGTTAAGTTCGGGGCAATCAGAGCGTGTTTCGCAAAAAATTGAGGTCTTCAGAGCGCGTTTTCGCGAGTCAATTGGTTCAGTTCCGGGGCTTCAGAGCGCGTTTCGCGAGTCAATTGGTTAGGTCCAGGGCTTCAGAGCGCGTTTCGCGAGTCAATTGGTTCAGTTCGGGCTTCAGAGCGCGTTTCGCGAGTCAATTGGTTCAGTTCGGGGCTTCAGAGCGCGTTTCGCGAGTCAATTGGTTCAGTTCGGGGCTTCAGAGCGCGTTTTGCGAGTCAATTGGTTCAGTTCGGGGCTTTAGAGCGCGTTTCGCGAGTCAATTGGTTCAGTTCGGGGCATCAGAGCGCGTTTCGCGAGTCAATTGGTTCAGTTCGGGGCTTCAGAGCGCGTTTCGCGAGTCAATTGGTTAAGTTCGGGGCATCAGAGCGTGTTTCGCGAGTCAATTGAGGGCTTCAGAGCGCGTTTCGCGAGTCAATTGGTTCAGTTCGGGGCTTCAGAGCGCGTTTCGCGAGTCAATTGGTTAAGTTCGGGCCATCAGAGCGTGTTTCGCAAAAAATTGAGGTCTTCAGAGCGCGTTTCGCGAGTCAATTGTTTCAGTTCGGGCTTTCAGAGCGCATTTCGTGAGTCAATTGGTTCAGTTCGGGGCTTCAGAGCAGGTTTCGCGAGTCAAATTGGTTCAGTTCGGGGCTTCAGATCGCGTTTCGCGAGTCAATTGGTTCAGTTCGGGGCCTTCCAGAGCGCGTTTCGCGATCGTCAATTGGTTCAGCCTCAGGGGCATAAGATCGTGTTTCGCGAGTCAATGAGGGCTTCAGAGCGCGTTTCGCGAGGTCAATTGGTTCAGTTCGGGGCTTCAGAGCGCGTTTCGCGATTCAAATTGGTTCAGTTCGGGGCTTCAGAGCGCGTTTCGCGAGTCAATGGTTCAGTTCGGGGCATCAGAGCGTGTTTCGCGAGTCAATTGAGGGCTTCAGAGCGCGTTTTGTGAGTCAATTGGTTCAGTTCGGGGCTTCAGAGCGCGTTTCGCGAGTTCAATTGGTTTAGTTCGGGGCTTCAGAGCGCGTTTCGCGAGGTCAATTGGTTCAGTTCGGGGCTTCAGAGCGCGTTTCGCGAGTCAATTGGTTCAGTTCGGGACTTCAGAGCGCAAATCATTTGGTTCAGTTCGGGACTTCAGAGCGCAGAGCGCATGTGTCAGTGAACTGAACTCAAGCGAGAGATCTCGTGAACGCGCGCGCAACGGATGCTGCGAAAAGTAAGTTACTAATGTTGAATTTCAGGAATTAATTATTGTAACTGAAAATCATATTTAGGTCAAACTTTCAGTTGTTTATGTACTAAATCTGCTGTAAAGGGTGACCCGATTAAGCCCTCTGAAATGCTTGAATGCAGACAGATCAATGTCAGTGTCTGTTTTTGGTCAAAAAAATAAACATTAAAATAACACAGATTAAATAAAAGAACTCATGCACGTTCATATTATCCGCTGCTGTAACGCTAGCAGTTTGATTAAAATGCTATGCATTTAGCCCTATGTGACTTCTGTGTTTATATTGTTTATCGACAGTATACTAGCCGAGTAGATTCATGTTTATTCATAACATACTGAAAATAAGTAAATATTGTTAGCTGACATTTACTGTAGCTAACAAGCTTGCTGGTGCTAAATTGAGTATTTGTTTAGGTATAAAGTCCAAATATTTGTATTCAACCACCTAGATAGATTACATCTGAGGGAAAAAGAAATGATGTGATTGAACAGAGTGGGTAGTGATGCCCTCTTGGGGCATTTGACCAGGGGTGATTTTACACCACAGACAAGGTTTGAGAAGAAAAAAATTATTATGAAAAAATAATTATATTTTCTTAAAATATTCTTAACTTCAGGCCTTATTCTCATATATAACTGACGTTCTGCAAAACAACACGCTATAAAACACTTTAGTCTTACTTGTGATAATCAGATGGTCAACTCTGTTTTCTCTCAGGTACATTTAGAATTTAGTTGTCAGGCTCAATGTTTCTACAGGAGGAGAGATAAACGTTCAGTCATCATTTATAACATTCTTTGCAATTAAATGATTCAAAATAACACATGCTTAAATTGAGAGATATATAAATTCAAGTATTTACATTTACATTTTGCAGACGCTTTTATCCAAAGCGACTTACAGTGCATTCAGGCTATACATTTTGTATCAGAATCCATGTTCCCTGGTCTTGAACCCACAACCTTTTGCACAGCTAATTTAATGCTATATCATACCACTGAGCCACAGGAACATATTTAAAATCAGTGGTGGAGGAAGTACACAAATCAAGTACTTGAGTAAAAGTACAGATACGTATTATAAAATGTTACCGTAAAAGTAGTGCTTTTTCAATTTTACTCAAATTAAAGTACAAAAGTACTTAAGTAAAATAAATGTACTTATAGATAGATTTATTTAGCAATTGTATATAGACTACTTAATTACATTTGATATTTGCGCATATTTTTATAATCATAGTTTTAAAATCACATGTATTCTGACACATACATGGATGTCTTTGAGCTAAGCCCGTATATCTACTCAGCCGAAAACTGCCACTGAGTGCAATTATAGCAATTCAATTCAAATATTCCATAAATCAAAAACAATTCAACAGTTTTCCCTAGCAGTTCCCAGACTGAAGCTGCAAATGCTTTTATAAATTACATTATTATTGTACTTTTTTGTTTGTTTTAACAACCTGCATCTATTCTATTATATTCTTCATTCTATTCGTCACTCAGCACTAAATCAATAGCTGCAGTTATTAGACTGACCACACGATGGCACGATGTTCTCATTATTTTGGTCCCTCGTTCCGCTCATGCTGTAAGACTTATTATGCAATCAGCTTATTAAACCAAATGGAGAAAAACGAAATAGCTTGTAAATGGAAACATCTTAAGATCCTATATTATAAAAATTAGTTTGAGGGAATTGCATGTTTTGCCCATGTGGTCTCCAAATCTATATGATTTATTATACACTACATTTGAAACAAATGAACTCAGCACTTCAGTCTTCTCAAAGGATTCGCATCAGGGTATAGGCCTACCTCACAATTTCAACCGCATTAATTAATCTGCCAGAGAGAATCATATGCATGCAATTAAATCTCGCTATTTTCTGTGACCGCATGTGCAGTTTGAGCCAAGACCATGAATGAATTAATCACAGATTTTCTCACACGAAAGCACAAAACAGATGATTGGCAGTGCGGTGTTTGATGTGAAAGGTGAACCTGCGCCTCTCAGCGTGCAGTGAGAGTTTCAATTGCAGATTCCTATTTACGTGATTTGAGTAACACTTTTTTTCACAGAGCGGTCACGGGTATCGTTATGACTCCTCCCAGCGACCGACTGTTCATGATATGGCACTGCCAAGGTCTTTTGGCCAGATTTCCACTCCTGCTGTCAGCTCCAGAGTCTTTGTCTCTGGATAAGATGACCCAGTTTCACTCTCGGTGTCGTGTTGCAGCCCCGGCCGTGTGAGTGTGTGTGTGTGTGTGTGTTCCTGCACGCAGGACTGTGCTAAGCGCGTCTGTTGACAGGTATGATATAGAGTGCATCTGCCCCCTGAGTCCTCTCACACACAGCAGACAATTGAGTCCGAGATTGTAATGGGAGCGGGACCCCGAGGGCCCAGCCGCTGGGCTGGGAGGGCCGTGGCTCCTGTGTCATGGTTAGGCTGGTTTGAGTTGGTGTCAAGGTTTGAGTTTACTATCAACCCCCAGTCTTTCTCTCCACACACCACACACACACACACACACACACACACACACACACACACACACACACACACACACACTCAGCATTACTAAGCCATGTGCCTCACAGATCTCTGAGATTTCTCCCTTGAGGCCAATCCCTCATAATCAAAATTAATTGCCTGTCCTTGAAACTGTAATCGGGTTTCACTTTTGAGCTCAACAGGCTCAAATATTTCATGTGCATTGTGATTATTGTCAGTTTAAGATTAGATGCTCACATGAACGCAAATGTTTTTCATGAGAGAATCTCACAAATCTTGTAAAGAATATGATTTCGTTGCATGGGGATATTTGATAGCTTTACTTATCTTTACAAACGATCTCGTGAAAAACTATCCAGGTCATATTTCTCCCCAAAATAACAATTTTGCTGTTAAATGCTAAGTGGCACAATACAAAAAAATATACGATATTATATTATTTAAAAATAAAACAATATATACACATTCACTGCGGGAGTTTTTAAGAAGCAAATAAAAGTATGCATTGGAGTACATTTTACAAGAAAATACTATTTCTACTTTCTACTAAATTTCACATTTAATTGAATGTGTTACTTGCTGTCTTTGTAATTAACAGTGATAGATTATTTTCTATGTATGTATGTATGTATGTGTGTATATATATATATATATATATTATAATTAAATATTTTACATATAACATTTTAATAATAGTTCTTTATATGTTTCTTTCTTTTTTGTTTATATATAACATGTATTTATTTTTTACAATTTCTTACAAAATACTTCTATCAATCTAACTTTTTGTTTGTTTTAATAAAATGAACTATTATATAATTATACTGGTGCCTCTAAACATATACTATATTTAGGGGCCTGTATCACCACATTTTCATCTCAAAATGAAAAGAAAATAAATATAGGAAACTATTATACAATTAGAAAATGATGCTATAGAACAATGCTATTGAATCAAACATTGCTTCTCCTGTCAAGACGTGTTTTGCCCTTATAACCTTTTTTGTTTTTTTCTAAATTAGGATTTGCATTATCTGCTGTGCAAACACAGCGTTGCGGTCCATTTCCTCCAGACTGGTTTAAGACTGTGAGTCAACATTAGCAGTCAACTGGTGGATCGTATAACATACAACTGAGAAAGAAGCTTAATTGACTTTTAAAAGGTTCTTCAAATAACTTTGTCACATTTGTCCCACTTCTAGTCTTGCATGATGTCAGCCTGGCTCTTTTGGGACTTTTAGTTTGAATTTTCACCAGCAGGTCACTGTTCACATACAACACCCTCTTGGCCTGGGGGCTTTTTTTGTTTAACGTGTGTTTGTTTGTGCCTGTTTCCCACTCAAACGTTTAGAATAAATAATCACCCACCCCCTCTCACTTCTCCCATGGAGTCGCACACACAGTCCCATTAGCATCTGATTTGATAAACATCATGTTGGTAAATGAATGGCAAGCTAGTGAGTCCCCCCTGCCAGGCCAATCGATGAAATGCTCCTCAGGTGCAAATATCTCTCCAGGGCTGCTAATCAAACCCCCAAGCTCACCAAACCTCCTTATCAGAGCCATCCTTAATTAAGAGCCATTAACATTCTTTCTCACACCTTCCTTTCAGCCGAGCGGCCCGGCGGGTTCCAGATCCCTTGCTGTCAGGCTTGAATAAGCAATGCGCACATTTCTTCACAGGCCTGAGTGCAGCATGCTGGCCCTGAGCCGGATGGTGCCAGACCCCCGTCCCGCCTGCACGTGCAGCCCAAACACAGCGAGAGAGCTCCTTTATTGTGTACATTGTGGCCATGTAATGTTTATTAATGCTTCAGCCATGTAAACCTTTGTTTATCATGCCAGTAAAGCATCTCGCAATATTGCATTGTGACAGATGACGAAGGCCGGCGGTAATGAGTGTCCATTGCTCCGGGACAGCTGCTAGCGCTTCACAGCCGATACAGCTGGTCTGCTCTAATTACCTCGGCCATGAGCTGGTCATCTGAGAAACATGTAAAGCATTCAGAAGGAAACAGTGAGACAGCTTCAGGGTGAGTTATTGATAATGTGGCATGTAGCACTTCATGGACTTCACGCTGCTTCCTGAACATAAATTCATTTGGACTCAAGTGCATAGTGTGCGTTTGCATGGAGCATGTAACCTGGCCATCATTATAACATCGTGCACACGTGGACATTTCTGATAGACAAATAATATGATTATTTGTAATTTTAAAGGAAATTAATGTAAAAAAAGTGTCAGTGAGTTGGTTATTTCACTATATACAGTCAATTAAATATAATATCTTTAACAAGACATACATTTATTATGCTAAAAATGCTTAAAATACATTTATGTTTAATTTATGTGTATGTTAAATAATTGTATTATATTTAGAATAAGCCTATTAAGAATTAGACTATATTTTTTTATAATTTGTCTTTATTAAAAATGTGAAACAAATGTCGCATTATTTAAAATGTAAAGTTTTATTATGATATTATCTGTTGCCTTTAAGTTATATTATTTTTATTTAGTGAGTTGGTTAATTATCTTTAACAAGACAAAACTGCACAATGCTATAATTTTGATTTGATCTTTTTATTCATGGTGGAAATCTAAACTGTATTTAACAGGACATGTACTTGCTAAATCAAATATTATATGTAGCAAGACCAAATCCTGTTTTAGATGTTAACCTTATTTTGGCATAATGTGACATTATTTTCATGACCATTAAGCACATTTAGCCGTATGTCATTATTGTAACACAAAAGTAAATCTCATTCTCAAGAAAATTTGAAAAATAATGTTACATAATTTAAATTGGAAAGTATTTATGTATTATGACCAAATTTGTTGTACTTGCTTTAAATGTGTGTGTGTGTATATATATAAAATTAATGTGTATTTTATATTATATATTTTGTATTTATTTTTCACTCTAAAATAGAGACCGAGTCTTATTTTTAAGTCTTGATTTTGACATTATTTTTATGGCAATTCAACTCATTTCTCATTTTTCCAATGCAAAAAAACAACAACTAATTCTCATTATCAAATATGAAATAATGTCAAATGATTTAAATTTAAATCAGTCCGAACTGAATCATTGAAGGCAAAACTGAATATTAAGGCTTCTGTTCAGAGAATGCATTGTGCATATAACAGTTATCAGTTTTTGTTCCACTGGCAGATTTATTGTTGAGCTCCGTTTGGTTTGTCTGTAATCACACCGACTCAGAGGTCAGTCAGGAGGTCATTAGCTGGGACTTTATCACAGTTTTGATGTGCACTGCTGAGGCGTAAACTTCACCTCGATTCACTTTGGCACTTTCCACAGGGGACTTTTACAATCTGTGGGTTGCGGTGGTCTAAACAGCATTGTTTGCTTTGACTGTGGTTAGCACAGCCTCTGCAGCGTTTAATGGTTTATTTGGTGTGCTGAGAAGAGGCTTGTTTTTGACAGAGTGACTGCTTTACGGTGAGAGTTTGTGTCCTAATAGTACCTCATTTCCTCTCCACACTAGACTGGCCAAAACAGAAGCAAACTGATGGCACAGTAAAGTCAAACACCTCTGCTGTCCACATGTCCTACACTAGAGGACTGTTCATTTTGAGGTATCCTGCAAAAGTGGATCTGAGAAATGTTAAAATTGTCCTTTTAATGGAAAATAATGTAAAAGTACTAATGTTAGATACTTAGCTTATCCTGAATTAAGTAACAATACAATTTAACAATACAATGTCTAATTTTCTGTCAAACAAACTTTTTGCTTTTATAATATATCAATTTATAAAATCTATATTTTATATTTTATAATTTTAATTAGAAAAATCTATAATATTTTATTAATATTATAATATGCCATTTAATAATACTAAATTAGGCTTTAGATTTTATTTCTTTAAATTGTATAAATAAAAATCAATGCTCTGTTATACAATATTATATTACGGTGTTATCAGTATATTTTAAAGAACAGGATTCTTTTTATTTTTTTAGGTAGATTTAATTATATATATATATATATATATATATATATATATATATATATATACTATACACAATAATTCTATATAGAAATTATATATAAATACATTATACATAAATACATTAATGTTTATATATTATATATTTTATGTTTAATATTTTATATTCTAAATCAAGTTGTTAATATTATAATATTTAATAAAATATAGTTAAATCTAGCTTATGAATATATATATATATATATATATATTTTGTAAATAAAAAAAGTCAAATTCTGCTATGTGCTTATTATCATGACTAGCAGTATGTAGTTTTTACATTTTCTCTGTAGTTTTCTTGCAGACAAATTCTGGCTACCACACTGCAATTTGGTGTAGAATTTATTTGGAAATAATTTTGACTGAGAACTTGCTAGTAAATATTTACAAATAATTAATAAAAAAAACAAGAAACATTGAATTAAATGTGAAATTTTGAAGTAGATATACTGAAATCGTATTTTCTTGTAAAATGTTCCTCTTAATATTTACTAGATGTTTTTACAATAATATTTACCTTATTATATATTATAATGATTAATATATTTTTAATAAATTGTATTGATACTTGAGAATTAAGTCAAATATAAAATTCAATTATATTCAGCAAATAGTATTAATAGTTACTTCAGATTCTTTACATTGCAAAAGGTTTTCAGACTTGGAAAAGAAAAGGTCTGACTCATAATTGTGGGGTAATGTGGTCCTGGTTAGTGATTATTATCCAGAGGGACATTTGTTCCTGGTCTCAGAGGGGATAAATCAAATCAAGCCTGAAGTGTGCTGGTGGTCAGACCTCTTGTCCATTGTTGGACTGACCCATTAATTCCCCAGGGAGCTCAACATGGTGCAATTAGTCTGAACCCTTTCCCTCCCATCCATCAGTCAGTCCAAACAGCATCCAGCTCACCAGGACTCCTCCGTTCCCTTAATCATTAGCCTCAGGTTCAGAAATCAAAGTCAGATCCTACACTTCCATTAGACAAGCCTGTTTAGTGGCCTAAATCCCCTCTACAGTGTTTCTGGAGAGTATTTGTTCCTTTACGACATCGTGAGGAACCCACTTGATCTGTGGCTTTCTTCAGGAGATCTGACACAACAAGTGGCCGGCGCTATCCAAACAGGTTTATCACACAGCAGCTTCAGCAGGCCCTCTCCAGCTGTTTGAAATACTGTGACACATCCTTCCGCCTCACCCCTTCTCACGGTTTCCTTGAGGAACAAAAGAGGGATTTCCTTTTGGACTGATATATGGCGTGGCTGGAGTGAAACGGCAAGAGTTATAATGGGAGATAGAATGTCTGCGCTATATGCTTGTCTCATCACATTAGCCCGCTGACCGCTGACAGACAGAAACGAGACACAACGATGAGGATTTGCTTCAGGGGGTCAGTGCAGATTACTTACAAATTGGGGTCTGTTACTGATTACATGATGAAAATTGTAGTTAGTAAAGTAATCTAGGTTACTCATTTTAAGTGTTCTGACTATATTTTAGATTACTTTTAGATAACTTATTACCTAACTTATTTTAAACGTACTATTACATGTACTACATAGATATAAGAAAGCAGAAAGAACATGAAATGCAATAAACGTTAAATTACTCCAGGGTTTCCCAAACTAGGGTTAATAAAAAAATGGGCAGTGGGTTTGACTGAGTTGATAACAAGCTAATAATTAATTCATATATATATATATATATATATATATATATATATGTATACACACACACACACACACACACACACACACACACACACACACACACACACACACACACACACACACACACACACACACACACACACACACACACACACACATATATATCTTCACACACACACACACACACACACACACCACACACACACACACACACACACACACACACACAAACACACACACACACACACACACACATATATACATATATATCTTCATATACACACACACATATAAAAATATATATATTAGTGCTGTCAAATGCTTAATTGCGATTAATCGCATTCAAAATAAAAGTTTTTCTTTACATAGTATATGTGTACTGTGTATTTATTATGTATATATAAATATACATACATACAGTATATATTTAGAAAACATTTACAGGTATTTACATGTATATATTTATATTCATATAATTTATATTATATAAATTATATTTAATATATAAACAACATTTTGTTCTAAAATATATACATGCATGTGTGTGCATTTATATATACTGTACATAATAAATACACAGTACACATACATATACTATGTAAACAAAAGCTTTTTTGGATGCGATTATTCATGATTAATCATTTAACAGCACTAATATATATATATTATTTTAAAATAAAAACTAAATAAAACGCTAAAAATATAAATATTTCATTTGTTTGCCTGCATGTCTACTAAATATTGAATGTAAAACTAAATATTTTTTTGCTGACAAAAAGTTTACATGAACAAACATGAATTAATATGAAAGCGGAAATGACATTACATATCTTAAGTTTTCAAAGCTACATGGTATGACACACAGTAGTATTTTTAGAAATAAATATTTTAAAAAGGGGGAAAAATTATTAGGGACAATAAATTATGAATAATATGTGTGAATAATATGTAATAAAAGTAACTGTAGTCTGATTATGACCAATTTCAAATGTAATTTCATCTAATTGCGAGTACATAATGTTTGGAATCTGATTACATAATCCAGCTTATATGTAATCAGTTACTGATTGGATGAGATCATTCCATTCGTAATCTAATTGTGTGATTCAATCTTGTATCCCAAAAGTCCTGGACGAATGAAAGCTTTGTGAACGGTTTAGGTTGTCCTTGTTCATTGCTGGTCTGAAGGCCCAATGGAAGAGCTGAATACACACACAAAGAGCCCACGGAGCTTGTGGGGCCCCTCGGCCCCATCCTCCCCCAAACACAGGCGACCAACGGGACGACCAACTGCTGCAGTCCACACAATTCCAATCCGGTTTTCACTTCCTGTTTGCGATGGGTGGGCGGTCATCACACAGACTCTGGCTTTTACACTAACAGACTCATAAATATTGTCCTGGGAACGGATGCCTGTAAATATTTGGCTAGATAGATGCCATTTATTATTATGAATATTTGTCCGGCATCAGTCACTAAAGCTTACATGTCAACTGCAGTGATGCTAATAGAATAAAATATGTCTCTTGGAGTCTGTCTTGGAGAAAGTTAGTGACTACTTTCAGATTATTTACAATAGATTTGGTTACATGTTTACGTGTCTCGGATATATAATTACAGCTACAGGATGACCAGCAAGGATCCGTCCAGTCCAATCACTTTAAAAAATGTTTGTAAATAATATGGATATGGATGGATAACGTATATATTCCATTTTACTCTCTGTATCAAAATGCACAGACAATCATTCTAAGGCAAACACAGCAGTGACGTTTGTTTGAGTCGTCTTTCTGCTAGTGCCACAAGTTTAGCCCATTGGAACGTAAGGTCAGCGACTGGAGAGGAAGGGAAATGACTATGACCTCCGCTGGGATAAACGGGGAAACAGAGGGTTTGTATTTATACACAATGGGCACTCAGCAGCCGCTGCACGCTGGGACCGAGAGCTTTCACCACCGCTTGGGGTTAAAGGTTAATAGCCTCTTGGAGTTACATGCATAGAGCATGGGTGAGAGGTCACAACAGGGAGATGAAGAAACAGTTCCAAAGTTTCATTTAATTCAGATTGTTTTCATTTCGAAAGGAATAACCTGTGCTTTAATATGCATTTTAGGTGTGTTCAATGTTTTTATTATTTTACAACCAGCGCTGGCTAGGTAGATTACTTACAAATTGTTGCCTGTAACCAATTATAAGATTAAAATTGTAGTTAGCAATCCATAAAAAGTAACTGTAATCTGATTATGAGTGTTTTAAAATGTAATTTAATCTAACTCTTAGAATCTGATTATGTTTTCCAGATTACATGTAATCAGTTACTTCTTACAACACAATTTAGTTGTTCTGACTTTAAAGATATTTAAAGATGCAATACAGCAGATTTGATCACAGTTATGCTGCGACTCTTCCGTGTGTAACATGTGATTAATTGTACACCTAAAGCAAAATGTTATGGCTTTACACTCGTATCTCCTATAGCTCAGTTAAGTTTTCATTTCCTGAAATCCACTAGGCTATAAAAATGTGTGCAGTATAGAAACTGCAAAATAAATTGTAATGAGCCACTGCGTAGGCTGATCTTAAAATAATTTATTAGTCAATGAACAGTCATTAGTCAAGATAAGCTGTGTACAGCCTGCATAAAATGGCTAATTTTAGTTTAATGGTCACATATATTAAAGCTATTGAAAACCGGGCTCTGCCGAGCTAATTAGTAAACCTAATTGCAGCCATGTCATGTCAACAAATAAGTTGCTCTTTGCTCTACACCCTTCCTTACTCAGATTTAAAGATTGGTATCTGCCGTAATAAGCACCTTCCTTTTTGTGGATCATGAATGAGGCTACGATTAAGGCTTTGACTTATATTTGTTTTAAGGAACATCTTTTTTTTGCCCAAGTGGGCTCTTCCTTCTGTTTTTAGTCATCAACGAGTGAAACCACAAAGATTTTAATAGCTTCAAAATGTTCCATCAATCTTTGTCTTTAGCAGTTGGCTTGGAGTCTCGGTTAATGTCACTGCCTGTTTTGGTATGTGGTTATCCTCCCTTTTTGGATGCACTTTTTGTGACAGTAAACGAATTACTCAATGTAACATTCCAGATGTGAGTTTACTCAAAATTTCCATATGCTTGTACGCTTCCAGTGCCTAAAACTCACATGGATCGGACACTTTGGCCCTCAAGATATATGACCGCTGAGAAATTAGCACAACAGACGCTGTAGAAAACAATTAATCACTCCTGCCAAACTGCATGATGCCTGTAGCTGCAAAAACACAAAGATTTAGTGTTGATTCTGTGTTGTGAAGGGGGGTGTTTGGTGCTGCAGCTTTATCTGCTCTGTAAATGCTCATTGGGGGCTCTTGAAACTCAACATTACTGGACCTCATGGACAAAATATATGAAAGTCAGAAGAAGGATTTCCATGGTATTCAAATGACCATAATTCATCAAGTTTGACTTATTTTCTGCCCGCTTGCATGTTTGTATATTGAAGTTGTGACAAAACAAATGTAGCGACAGATATTTTCGCCTGTATTACGGTGTACATCTGAGAGTAACTGATTATGGAAAAAGAAGAACATTGGGCGGGGCTTTGGTTCCATGTAATGATCAGTGATTGGATGTTGAGATGTGGGCGTGGCACACAACAGTGGAGGCAGGTGAACATATGCTTACGGGGGCGGAGTTTAAGCAGATGAAATTATTGAAGAAATCTGGTTAAGACATTTTGATCAAACATGTTGAAAAAAAACACATAATAAAAAACAAGCATGTGCATGGATTAATTGTATATAGAAAATAGAGGGTGATTTTTTTCATGCTGACTTTATTTAATCAAATGTTCTAATGTTATTAGCCAGTGATGTAACTATACTCTAAGCTCTATTTAACACATTTTTATCATGTTTAAATTAGAGTTCTGTGGCTTAAACCTATAAGTAAGTATTAGGAAATATGGCACTTGTCAAGCCAGGTGTTTTAATTTCATTCCACACTGAAAGAAATTGAAAATTGATGATTTTCAGATTGTCTGATTTACTCGATCATATTATTTGTGAACCGTGTTGAGAAGGTTACTCTGGAAATGTAATAGGGTACAAGTTATCCTATTTAGAATGTAATAAGTAGTGTAACTATATCTAATTTTGTATAAACTGTTAATCATTTTGAAAGATTTAAAGAGGCAGGGTTAATCTTACAGTAACACTCAACACCGATTAGTGTTAGGGTTAGTCCTGAAACACTGGTGTCTCAATGCAATTTGGGAAATAAATCAATCATATCTGTATATGTGTGAAAATATTCAGTAATCATTAACATTTTCACAAGTAACTGTAATTTAATTACACATTTTTTTCTCAGTAACAGATTGCAGTTACATTTATTTTTAAAATAAATTACGTAATTCCGTTACATGTGACTAGTTACTGCCCTGTTTGAGATCTACACAACACACTTATGTTTCTCTTTTAAACTTGATTTCATGGCTTTCAATTATTGTGATTCTCTAAAATGTGTTACTATGTTGAGTGAACCAGTCAAGCACTTGAAAATTATTTATGATGTTGACAACTGAAACTGCAATTCCCAGCATGCTTTGCATGGGCAAAGTAAAACTACTGCAATTAAGTATTATTTTTATGCTGTTGAGCATGATGAGAAAAGGGCAAGACTTGATAGTGTTCAATTTTGTTGGGTGAATCATTTCAGTGCACAGCATTTTGCAGATTTTCCACTAAAATGTGTCGGAAACAGTCTACAGAACAATGTCACAAAGTGTATAGTGCATGCTATTCCTGTCTCTCAGATAATGGAAACCAAACCAGAATATGAAAATCTCCTGGCCAAACCGGCAAAATGGACATTATGATGCTATACGAATTAATCACTGCATGTTATTCCATCTAGAAAGATTGTGAGGAAAAAATACCCTGAAGGATTAACATTCTCTTCTCACAATGTTTCTAGGCAGCTGTGGGTTTGTGTAAAAGCACCGAACTGCAGCTGCATTAGCTGTGCACTGTGTTCATAACAGTACAGAAATATACACAATAATATGAAACAGACTGTTTGCATGACTTGCATAGTTTAATGTTCCTAAAAACACAGATCCATACCTTTGATTAGACGTTACTCAACTGTGTGATAAGCACTCAGATATGCCATACTATCAGCACTGTTGTCTCTTGAACAGGAAAAGCGTGTCTGCGTCTGCAAACACACTTGATCAGGTGTAGTTAATGATTCTCGGCTTAGGTCTGAGTAGGGCGATCTGTTAGCAGCTATTATTAAGATCAATGCCCTGAATTTGTCAGGCATGAGGACTCCACATGTGGTGCTTTTGCAATACTTGTGTAATGTTGTGGCAACATGAATACGCCTGAAGAGCATTATTTGAATGTCAAGTATAGGTTGCATGGTGACAATCTGTCTAGAAACGCATGTCATCATTTTCCAAGTGAGGCACATGCTATGATAACCAATCAGATCTGCTCTGGTGTACTGCTGCATATATTAATCTGCTGTTGGGATTACAAAATGTCATCTGTTCTAATCTGACAAGCATTTGAGAGCTTTAGGACAATTTATATCAAGAAATATGTTACGAATTCTCAAGTACTTGACATAATAAATCAAGTCTTCATACATTATGCATGGCTGTATGCTCAGTGGTTGCTCTTATATCATTCATGAGTGT